>OZ023268.1:82037834-82189275 GCA_964006375.1 Tillus elongatus | reverse complement strand
GTCTTGACTTGCCCGTAAATATAAATGAATCCCTGCTTGATGTTCAATTTGACCCTTGACAGCAAATTTGTACCACGGGTGTCCTAAACAATAAAAATATTTACAAAGAATATTTTTTAATATTTAATACATATAGTAGAAAGTGTTATATTAGAGATATTTAGAAAAAAATATCTCTTGCAGTTGCGGAAGCAGTAAATAAACATATATAATGCACCGTAAACAACAAATTTCCATTGGCTGATATGGTCTAATGGCTGTCGGTAAAGTCAGTGGCTACACGTTTCACAGGGTATATTATAGTTCTAATCGTCTATTTTTATTATCGAATTCTCTTCAAGAGATTTTTGATCTTATTTAAAAATTTAAAATAACGAGGATTACATCATTTAAACTTGAGCAAACAACCAATATATAGTTGTAACATTTAGTATTTGAAAGATACTGTTTTTAATGAATGGTGAGCATGAACACCTAAAAAATATATATTAATCCCGATTTTAATTTATGCATCTACAAATCAAACAGCATCGTTAAAATTAAAAACATATTGTTATTTTTTTAATTCTCGTCTTCAGCATATTCTGGTTTGGTGAAATTTTTATAGAAAGATATTATTTTTTAACTTACAAAAAAACTATCTTTTATTTGAAAGAAAATTCGCTACCATAACCCACTTGCTGCGTCGGGACTTTTTTCTCTCCTTTAATTTTTGACTCTTTTATTTCATAAAATGCATTAAGCTGACAGTGTTCCACCGCAAACAACTGCAATCGCTGTATGGAAAAGGATGGGCAGGTTGATTCTGAAAATTTGGTTACTTGTCTATGTCAGTAGGGACACATTTTAAAACTACTTTAATGTTTTTGGCACTTTCGGATATGCCGAAAGTGGACATCAACGTTCTTATATTTTATTCTGGATATTTCTACATTTTTGGATTCTGTTTTAAATTTTAAGTCAATTTTGTTTCAAGTTGTCTATACCTGATTTCAGGTTTTAAGAGGAAAAAAGGCACCATATTTAAAAGTTTGTATCCTTAGCAGTGGAAAACCCTTTATTACAATTTTGGCAACAATAATAGTCTATGCTTTGCTACATCTAAAAATGATTTCGTAATATCTAAGGAACATACAGGACCTTATACCAATTTCTGTGACCACTCAAGAAAACATTGATTTTATCAATGGAATAATTTTAGAAGATCGATGAATTGGGCTGCAACGTATAGCAGAAACATTGCACTTTTCCTAGGAACGTGTGCTTCACATTAATCGTTACGACTTTGAGATTAGAAAGCTTTCGGCAAAATGTTCCAAAATGCTTGAAGGCTGATCACAAGCGCCATCGTTTGACAATATCGAAGGAAATATGCCACCGTTTCGAATATTCTTCAAACTTTTGGGCAACCTTGTCACCGTAGACGAAAATGGTTCCATCACTATGATACAGAGATTAAAGAGAAATCTAAAGAGTGGAAACATTCTACGACTCAAAAACTTCCGTGTTCAAAAGTCGGTTGGTTAGGGGCTTGCTTCAGTTTTCTGTGACAAAGATGAGACAATTGTGTCAGATTTTCTGGAATGGTGTAGAATTGTGACGGGAACATGCTATAGTGAGCGGCTAACTGAATTTCACGAGAAAGTTGTGGGTAAGCGCAGTGGAAAACTGGTCAAAGATGTGCTTTTTTTGCAAGATAACGCTCCTGCTAACAAATCGTTGATTGCAGCATAAACAATTGATGAAATTGGTTGACTACCCGTCCTATTCTCCGGATTTCACACAGTCAGGCTATTATTTATTCCCAAACCTCAAAAAAAAATTAAAAAGTAAAGATTTTCGATAAACAACGAAGTCAAGTTGGGAAGTTGTTTGAAGATCAAGATAAATAATTTTAAATGGTGTAATTGCTTTATGAACATACATGTGCAAGTCTTAGGGGAGATTAGGATGAATTCATTAGTTGTTATTACCCTTTTTTTTTGTTCCCTCAGGGCTCGTCCGCGGCCTTGCCGTCCCGATAGCACTGCAACCTTTGGTTGATTGTGCATACCCTTAGTCTTACTCCACCCATTCCAAAATCACTGTGCCTTGAATTAGTCTGCACAGCGATTGGTAGGGTGAAGTTTTATATTGCTCTGTCTCCGGTCTAGACTTACCGTAGATCAGTTATCTTTTGCGGTCCAGAGCTTTACACTCGCACAAGATGTGCTGGGCTGATTCCTCCCCCTCGCCGCAGAGTCTGCATGCGAGGTCCCATTCGAACCGCCCCATTTTATGCAGGTGTTTCTTGACGGCCATGTGTCCCGTCAAGAGACCTGTTGTGTTTCTGAGCTGTCATCTGCTAAGATTTAGCAGCTCCACAGCTCTCTTTGAACTGGGTCCGTCAATTATTGACTTCCCATGTCTGAGCCCTGGAGAGTCCGCCCAGTACACCTTGTGTTGGTTTCTGACCCAGGACTTAATGGCTCCCTTGGCAGTGCTCTTTGACACGCCCAGAGCCGGTTCTGGTCCCATAAATGGTTCTGCTGACCCTCTCTTCGCGAGACTGTCAGCTACTTCATTGCCTTTGACCCCCGAGTGACCCGGAACCCAGATGAGGGTCACTTCATTCTGCCCAGCCAGGTCTCTCGTCTCGTCTCGGCACTCACTGACCAGCCAGGAATTTACCCGTGGGCTACTTAGTGCCTTAAGAGCTGCCTGGCTGTCTGTGGCTATGAGGATCCGCTTGTTGGTGTAGCCCCTCCTATTGTTCTCCCGCACACAGTGCAGGATGGCGTACATCTCGGCCTGAAACACCGTTGCATGGGCTCCGAGGGAAATACTATGACTTACCCTCGGTCCTTCCGAGTAAACACCTGCCCCCGTCCCACGCTCCCCGCCGGATCCGTCCGTGAACCAGACGAGCGCGTCCCGTGGTATGCCCGGTGTCTCCTCCCGCCATGCCTCGCGGTCGGGGATTTCCACTGTAAAGTTGTTTTCCCTGCATATCCGCGGGCTCGCGAAGTCTGACCTCATTTCAAGCATTGGCTCCTTCACGATCTCCTGAATTTTGCAGTGGCCCCTGAAGCCTGGGTTGATCTTCAGTCTACCATGCAGGCTAGTCTGTATAGTCCTAGCCTGGCCTCCCCCATAAAAACTAAGTGTAGGGGCTGTTGGGGTTGAAGACATAGCCCCTGTGACGCCTAGGCAAGTCATCCTTTGGATCTTGCCTAGTTTTTGTTTGGCACTGGATTGTGTCACCTTAGGCGACCAGACTAGTGCCGCATATGTTAACGATGGTCTGACCACCCTTGTGTACAGCCAGTGGGCTGTCCCCACGTTTTCCCATATAGCCGCCTAGTGACGGTTAGGGTCATGACTGCCTTACGCAGTATTTTTCCAATGTGACCATTCCAGGTTAGCTTAGAGTCCAATACGACCCCAAGATATTTTACCTCCCTGGCCATTGGAACGCTCCTACCGTATAGAGTGAGAGTTCTGTGGCTGTCGCACTTCCTCCTCGTCGTAAACGGCACGACGGTTGCTTTCTCGGGGCTCACCCCCAGCCCTTGATCAACCGTCCACCCTTCCACCACTTTCAGTGCAGTCTGCATGCGCTCCCACACTGCTCTTATTACCCTTACTTTGTGAAACCGTTCCGTACTAAATACAGACTATTTTTGTGGCTTTCACATTTTTTGTGAAGCCAGAGATATAGTCCTCCCACGTATGTATTTTGATTATGATGAATCAATAAAATTTTGTTTGCAAAATTTTTGTGTTCCATATTGCAGGCTAAGTACTTTTCAATACCCCTCGTATATTGTTTTGTGAAAGTTCCAAAATTTGGTTTACTTAGTTTTACCAAGTTCAGAAATGTCAACAGAGAAAGATAATTTCCAGATATTTGTTTTAAACAGTTTTGTTAAGTGGTTACTTTTATATTCGTAGCGTTATGACGTATAAAGAATCATATTTACTTGAAAATATCAATGGGGTCCTGATGGCGTAAATAAGTTTTATAAGGCGCCAAATGCTGATATGCCATTTCCTTTGTCTGATAAAGAATTAATTACTCTTCCAAATCGGAATATTTACCCAAGGTTTACAAAGTTACTGATATCTCGAGAAATAACAATAAGTAGCAAGTGTTTGTTTGAATATTTGTATTAGATAATTTAAACAAACTGTTTTTGTCTATGTTAATTGCGTTGTTTAGTTATGTTTGTTGAGTATTTAACTTTTTGATATTGATTCTAAGATTCTAATATAAATGATTTATTTATTGATAATAACTTTATCATTTACTGTATCAGCGAATTTTTCTAAAAAAAAAACAATAAAAAAAAAAGGAATTCGCGACTCGGGGCTTTAAAATGTGCTCGTATCAGGACCTCTAGAGCCCACATACCTACCGGGGGAGCATTTTGAGTGCCAACACCATTGAAATCTCGAGAACTACAATAGCTAAAAAGTTGGAGAATGAGGACAAAAGGTGCATAATTATACAAGCACCTCAGAAGTGCTTTTAGATTTTAAAATTTTTCGTAAGTAATTAAATATATAAAAAAAAACTTCGGGGTGCAGTTTTTTTTTTGATACAGGAGGGGGAAATGCTGATGCAGACCCCATTCAGGGCCCCGTAGGTGCCGTGGGATATCGAGGTACTGTGAGACTGTACTCACTAAAATCCCCTCCCTGGGAGTACCGGACCTTTGCCCATACCTCCGTCGGAAAGATTTCACACAATGACTTTTTGGGTATGAATGTTTCCATTCTGTTTTTGCCGCGGGGTCGTTAGCGGGTAAGTATAAGCTTTGGACGCTTATGCTTAAGTGGAAGTTGCTCATCGTAGTCGGTGGCACAACGGAGAAGAGCATTTGGGTGAGAAGCGGCTTTTGCCAACTGAGTTGTGGATAGTTGAGTTATGAACTCAATTATCGAAGGAATTTCCAGATCAAAGTGAATCTGACTGTTTCGGACAAACCATGGCGCTCCGATAACCATTCTGAGAATTTTGTTCTGGATCATTTGAAGGGTCTTGATGTGTGTTGCGGCCGCGGTGGCCCATGCTGGTGATGCATAGGTCAAGGCTGGCCGGATGATGACTTTGTACATGAGCAACTTGTTGTTCATGGACAGTTTGTAATTTCTATTTAGAAGTGGGAACAGCTTCGAGATGAACATCGAGGCTTTCTTTCGGGCGTGATCGACATGGGGGCGCCATGTTAAGTGTTTGTCGAGGAAAACCCCGAGGTATTTGGCGGAATCTTGCCAGGGAATTAGACGGTTGTCTAATGATACGTGTTCGTGAGGTGTGTGTCTGCCCTTGGAAAATAAGACAGCTGATAAAAAAAACTTCGGGGCGCAGTAAGTGCGGTATGGTAGTGATTTTTCATGAGAAGTGTACACTATCAGTATTTTTCGATGTTATGTTGGCTTTGAACTTGTTCGTTTAGCCACGGTCTATTTAGCAATAATACCTTGCCAGATTATTGATTGTCTCCCTTTATTCGTTTTTAAATGTAAAGTTTACAGATTAACCAACTCAAATGACATATTGCAAGTTCAGAATCATGAATATTTTATTTTCTACCCGTAGGCCAGTACTGGCTTTATTTGTATTGTGATTTAAAAATAATTCTATTAATTAAAATTATATTTGATACTTGTCTGCAAATAACTAAAAACCTCCAACGTTACAATAAGCGTGTTCATTAGTTAATTTTCTTAAAAAAATTCACTAATGGGGAGATCTGTGTTTATATATATATATATATATATATATATATATATATATATATATATATATATATATATATATATATATATATATATATATATATATATATATATATATATATATATATATATATATATATATCGTACCGATAACTCAAAAAATAATGGACCGATCTTGTTCAGATTTGGTGAGTGCCTTCCTTTTGCAAGTGGCTTGGATAAGTTCGTTAGCCAGGAAAATCGGACCAGGTTTTCCCGGAAAATTTTGTGTTTTCTTTCTAAAAAAAATTATATCTCCGGAAATAACAAAGTAGGGGCAACCAAATTTGGTACGCCTGTTTGTATTCTAAAGGGTGAACCCTGTACCAAAATTTAGGTTTCTAGGTTTAAAGACAAAAAAGTTATGGGCAGTTAAAGAAACAACTTTTGGAGTTTTCCTCAAAACGTCAAAGTCGAGATTTGAAACGTCAAAATTGGCAATGTTTAGGCAAAGAACGTGAAACAAATATGGATTGTGAAATGGAAATGTTGCAAGAATAGTGTTCTGCGAACCCTTAAGTTTAAGCTTCAACCGTCATTGCCCTTCATTTTACTAAAATATTTACAGAAAATTCATCGCAACCTAGTTCGGAACCAAGTACTATGTTGTCACGCCCGCTCCAAATAACACAGAGTATTAAAAATAGAGACGGTATACAACTAACTAACAATTTAAAAAATTGTTAGCCCTGGCCCATTTCTACCCCAATATAGGGACAAAGTATGTAAGACTAGATGCATTCTCGCAACAATTAGAACCGTAGACCGGTTTCGCTCTCATTAGAGCTCTTCAGTACGGCATACTAATTGCAGCAAAAATGCACCAAAAATAACACGGCTATCGTATAGCCAGTCTTAAAACACTAAGTGAGTGGTGAACGTGTCGCCACCTAGTTCGGAACCAAGTACTATGTTGTCACGCCCGCTCCAAATAACACAGAGTATTAAAAATAGAGACGGTATACAACTAACTAACAATTTAAAAAATTGTTAGCCCTGGCCCATTTCTACCCCAATATAGGGACAAAGTATGTAAGACTAGATGCATTCTCGCAACAATTAGAACAGTAGACCGGTTACGCTCTCATTAGAACTCTTCAGTACGGCATACTAATTGCAGCAAAAATGCACCAAAAATAACACGGCTATCGTATAGCCAGTCTTAAAACACTAAGTGAGTGGTGAACGTGTCGCCACCTAGTTCGGAACCAAGTACTATGTTGTCACGCCCGCTCCAAATAACACAGAGTATTAAAAATAGAGACGGTATACAACTAACTAACAATTTAAAAAATTGTTAGCCCTGGCCCATTTCTACCCCAATATAGGGACAAAGTATGTAAGACTAGATGCATTCTCGCAACAATTAGAACCGTAGATCGGTTTCGCTCTCATTAGAGCTCTTCAGTACGGCATACTAATTGCAGCAAAAATGCACCAAAAATAACACGGCTATCGTATAGCCAGTCTTAAAACACTAAGTGAGTGGTGAACGTGTCGCCACCTAGTTCGGAACCAAGTACTATGTTGTCACGCCCGCTCCAAATAACACAGAGTATTAAAAATAGAGACGGTATACAACTAACTAACAATTTAAAAAATTGTTAGCCCTGGCCCATTTCTACCCCAATATAGGGACAAAGTATGTAAGACTAGATGCATTCTCGCAACAATTATAACCGTAGACCGGTTTCGCTCTCATTAGAGCTCTTCAGTACGGCATACTAATTGCAGCAAAAATGCACCAAAAATAACACGGCTATCGTATAGCCAGTCTTAAAACACTAAGTGAGTGGTGAACGTGTCGCCACCTAGTTCGGAACCAAGTACTATGTTGTCACGCCCGCTGAAGAGCTCTAATGAGAGCGAAACCGGTCTACGGTTCTAATTGTTGCGAGAATGCATCTAGTCTTACATACTTTGTCCCTATATTGGGGTAGAAATGGGCCAGGTCTAACAATTTTTTAAATTGTTAGTTAGTTGTATACCGTCTCTATTTTTAATACTCTGTGTTATTTGGAGCGGGCGTGACAACATAGTACTTGGTTCCGAACTAGGTGGCGACACGTTCACCACTCACTTAGTGTTTTAAGACTGGCTATACGATAGCCGTGTTATTTTTGGTGCATTTTTGCTGCAATTAGTATGCCGTACTGAAGAGCTCTAATGAGAGCGAAACCGGTCTACGGTTCTAATTGTTGCGAGAATGCATCTAGTCTTACAGAAAATTCATTTCAAATAGACCCTTTCTCTGATGCTTTGGCTGTCGGTTTAGTTAAGTTGATGCTTTCGCTGTAGGTTTAGTTAAGTTTATGGTTTAACGGTCTATAATTTTGAGCTAATTTTCATAGAACAAATTCATTAATGCAATTATGCATTTTTTATCGAAATATGATGCATGTTTGTAAGATCAAAATCTGGACGCAATAAGTGCGTTTTGGTAGGGAATTTTCATTAAATCCTTCAAATTTCAAGAACTCAATTTGCTATTGGATAAGTTCGTTAGCCAGGAAAATCCGCCAAGGTTTTCCCGACAAATTTTGTGTTTTATTTCGAAAAAAAAATTATAAGAAAGGATAAGGTACTCACCAAGTTTTATTAAAATCGGCCTATTATTTTTTTAGTTATAGGTGTGACACATAAACATATATATATATATATATATATATATATATATATATATATATATATATATATATATATATATATATATATATATATATATATATATATATATATATATATATATATATATAAACTTCTAAGGTCTGAAACCGACCTCGGATTTGGGTTCCAGGGGTCCAAGATAGCGCTCATTTGAAGAAATTTTTTCAAAATTCAAACGTCGAGATCTCCTCATTAGTAAATTTTTTTAAAGAAAATTCACTAAAAATAGTGAACGTGACTTGTTCTAAGAAAGAGTCTTCTTTCACAGCCTAATTATTTTCCAAAAGAATATCGAACTTTTCTTCTGTCTAATATTCTTAAAAAAATCAGATTTTAAATCATTTATTTATTTCAAATACCTATCAAATCAAAAAGACTTTTTTTATTTTTGGTCTTTTCATTGCTTTAATTTTTGTGAAAGCTTAACTCTTCCTTTAAGATTTATAAACGTAACTCCAGTTACTGCCTCAGGACATGTTATTCTTGAACATTTTCGTGTGTAGTGATATTGAAGGGTGCAGAAATATATTCCGTAGATCTAAAGACAATTTTAAAAAAGTTTTTATTGTAAATGTGGCAACAGTGTGTCTAATTGTACAGCTGTAGGCAAACATGGCGCCTGCAATATTTACACAATCCGTTTTCTCGGACGATGTGATGCTGTTGGCCGAATTAGACGTGTCGATATTCATTTTGAAGTGCCCCAGGCAGCCTAGATAGGATGATTCTTTATTAACAATCCAGACATGAAATTCCACACCAGTTATTTATAATTAGATTCGTCATTTGTTTCAAATTTGCATTTATCTTTTTTAAATTCCAATATCCGTTATTATTATTGTTATTCGGTTCGATTAAGATTAATAGATATAGCAAAATTCATAGGTGTTACGTTTGGTAACGGGCGATCAAAAATTATTCATCCATTTGTGCTAAAACCCAAAGTAAATTTAGGAAAGATCCCTCATAAAACTTTAGGGGTATAAATCTTTTTATTTTGTCAGAACTGACAATCTAGAAATAAAACAAAATACTATCAAAATAACAAACCTAAATATATAAACAAATTTGTCGGTAAGACAAAATATTTGGATAAATCACGAATGAATAAGGCTAAACGGGCAATATCGGAGCCACCAGGAAGTATTATACAAATTTACTGTAAGCTCCCAACAACCCAAAATAAATATGTTTTTTTTTTAGAGTCAAGAGACTTACTGTTTCCCGGTTGCAAACGATTGTGTATTATCCCGGTTTTGTTCGCAACGATTTCCAATGTTCTCTTCATTCTGCTTCCAGGAAAGTTGAGGTCCTAAAAATGCTGATAAAATGATGATAAAAATAACTTATATTGATAAAAAGAAGCGATCTTAGTGTAATAAATGACTGCTTAAAGGGAAACCTCTGTTGGGATAATATTATAATGACTTTTTAATTTTATTAGGTAACATAGGACATTCTCTACCATTTCTTGAAGATAGCATCTGTCGTCAAGTATCCAAAAACAAAACATCTGGGTTTATTGGCGATACGCTTCAGTGTTATAAGTGGGTTTTTGTCACGACCTGCAACTTCTCCTGACATGAGTCCATTAAAAAAAAGATGTCACCCGAAAAATACTTTTAAATCTGTGTAAGGTATTTAAAATCGAAGAAGTACTTTAATGAGCTCTTCTAGAAAAATTGCGATAAAGTTCCTTCAAATGAAGATGCAATAAACAGTGTAAAATTATCATGCCACAGGCATGGCTCCAAATCAGCGGTTAGAAAATTAATTAATCTTCATTAAAGCTATTGGCAAAGACACGTACACACAAATAAATCTTAACCATAGCATGACGTGTCGGGAATCTAAAATTGAAATCTTAGCGACGCCCTCTTTGAAAATTCTAATTTCGGTAACTTGGCAGTGGCCACTAAAAGATTTCTTCTCTGGAATTTTGGATCCATATGTTAGTAATAAGAAAGCAATGTAAATAGAAGGGAATCCCCCTTTGAACGGAGAATGGTCAATCCTTCACGGAATTATCTATGTTTGTTTTGGACGAAGCAATTTTAGATGTGGCCGAGTGCCAAATCAATATTTTAACAATAAAAATTTATAACTATGCGTTGATCCTTAATTAAATTATCAAAACGACTTATTCTGACTGGTAAAGAGCTTAACATATGTTTTCATTAAATAAACTCTAATAAATGATGTTTACTGGCATCTACTGTTTCTTATTGAGGAGATTTTAATGTAGTTACACACTTGAAATTTGTTAACTTAGAAAGGTGTGTTGTTGGACCACCCTCAATCGATATGGACCAATTACATGCACAAGAATATAAGCAGAGTTGTAGATATATATTTAGAATTATCCATCCTCTTTGATGCTAACTTGGTTAGTGAAACGATCGTGTGGTCTTTAAAAATATATTGTGGTGGTTTTTAGTGAATTTTCTTTAAAAAAATTCACTAATGAAGAGATCTCGACTTTTGAATTTTCAAAACATTTCTTCAAATGAGCGCTATTTCGGACCCCTGGAACCCAAATCCGAGGTCGGTTTCAGACTTTATATGTTATATATATATATATATATATATATATATATATATATATATATATATATATATATATATATATATATATATATATATATATATATATATATATATATATATATATATAAACATATAAAAATTGAAACTGACCCCGGATATTTGTTTTGGGGGGCCTAATTAGCGCTGATTTGAAGAATTTTTCTCAAAATTCAAAAGTCGAGATCTCCTCATTAGTGAATTTTTTTAAAGAAAATTCACTAATAGATATACGTAGCCATTCTTGGATTTCCTTGTGCCAGGATTTTATTATTAGCAATTAAGTTTTGCCTTTAAATACTCAACATCTTCTCATTGTTTCTTGTACCACTTTTTCACTTACCCCCTCGGTTATAAGCTATCTAATAAAAATTGTTAAAAAAAGTCTTAAGTTTTGTCTTTTGTTTATATATTTATGTGTCACACCTATAACTAAAAAAATAATGGACCGATTTTGATAAAATTAGGTGAGTACCTTCCTTTCGCTAGTGGCTTGAATAAGTTCGTTATCCAGGAAAATCCGCCGAGGTTTTCCCAGAAAATGTTGTGTTTTCTTTCGACAAAAATTGAAAATATCTCCGGAATTAACAAAGTAAGGGCAACGAAATTTGGTACACGGGTTTATATCATTATAGGTAAGCTACCTACCAAAATTTAGCGCTGCAGGTTAAAGGACAAAAAAGTTACAGGCATTTAAAGATAAATAAATTTGGGGTTTCCTCAAAACGTCAAAGTCGCGATTTTAAACGTCAAAATTGTTAATATTTAGGCAATGAACCTGAAACTAATATGATCTATGGAAGGAAAATGTCTCAAGAATAATGTTTTACAAAGCCTGAGCTCTTTGTTTCAATCGTCATTGTCCTTCATTTTACTAAAATATTCCCAGAAAATTCATTTCAAATTGACCCTTTCTCTGATGCTTGGCAGTAGTCTTAGCTATTATAGAGTTTATCGTTTAATGTTTAATGTTTTGTCGCATTTTCGTAAAAAATCATTAAAGCGCAATATATCCTTTATTATGCAAGTTACGAAAAAAAAGTTGTATACATTAATTGTAGGGTGTCTTAAGCTACATCTTAAAAAATATTTCCACAATTACAGGATGGCCCATAAGTCGTTGGTGATTCAAATTTTCTTTTTTTTTGGTTAATTTTTTTAATCGAACACGCCCTATGTTATTGAATTTTTGTATTTTCCATCGAAATATAATACATCTTTGTAAGAAAAGAAATTCGGGACGCAGCAAGTGCGTTATGGTAGCGAATTTTCATTAAATGCTTCAAATTTTGAATCAATTTGCTATTAACCTATAAGCTTGACCAGAAAACCAGTTTTTTCGGGAACAATTTAAGTTTACTTTCGGAAATTTTTGTAAATTTTCAAACAATAAAGTTATTTTGATGACACATGGCACATTGTTTCTAATATATAGATTATACTGGTAACCAAATTTAGTGCCTGCTTTCTTAAAAAAACATATTTGCTATTAAAAACATTTTTATGAAAATTCACTACCATAACGCACTTGCTGCGTCCAGAGTTTTTCACTTAGTCTTATTTGTAGTGAATCTTCTTAATGAATTCCTTAATGAAAATTCACTAACAGAGAGGTCACGATAGCTCAGCAATAATCAACCGATTTTGATAAAATGTGTATCTTTTGTTAACTTCTTGGACGAGTTCGCTAATCAATCGAAAAGAAAATCATATGTCCGAAAATAATAAACCTAGTTAGATGAAATTTGGCATACATGTGGCATTAAGAGAAACATACACATACCAAAATTGAAATTTCTATGGCAATATAAAATTAAGTTATAGTTTGAATAAATAGCATAACTACCATAACGCAATTACTGCGATTAACTTTTTTGGAAACAATATTTTACAAGGTTCAAACGAGTCGCTAGTTCTTGACCAATTACAAGGCAAGAAGCAAATGTCTTTTTGTCACAATTTAATGTCAAAGTTGGCGTTTTTTAAATAAATATTATGAAGCAGGTGCAGTTTGTTAAAAACAAGTCTTGTCTTCATTTATTATTATTATTATTATTTTATTCAATTATTGTTGGCTTCGAACTAACCACCCAGTTCATATGGCCACGGTCATTAGGGTGGAGTGAAACATAGGCAATTTTTTTTTTTTTTTAGAAATTGGTGAACCCTATATCGGGAAAAGTGGCATACTGTACTGCATATTTACCTTGCATGAGCTGAAGTTTCTAGGACAATATTTTCCGGTGCCCCTAGATACTCAAAATTTCAGATATTAACGTAGTTTCATAAATTTCAAAACTTGCAGCTCTTCGCTTGTTTTTTGGTAAAATAACCCAGAGCTCACCACGAGGATGCGGTTGCAAGTCGAGCTCCACCCGCCCACCCACTTCCTCAAGTTACAAATTCATAAGTCGGCCTTGAAATAATCGCTCTTACTCTCAAATTTAGGTAATATTTGGCGCCCATGAATACGATTTCTAATAAAACCAGCTCGTGCATCAGAATCACAAACTGCTAACGACGTTTCCGTTACAAGTTTTACGCAACGTTCGACAGCTTGGGTGTGACATGGTAGTTTAAAAATATCGATTTCCTCGGGGATTTCAGCAATCATTTCCCTCAGATCTTCTGTAGAAAATTTTCGTGTAATTGGAGGCTCTGTTACAGCTCCTGCTTGCCAATGTATTAGTTCAGTGTAATCTGTAGCTTCGAAATTAATATTAGGTACTTTAAATTTTCTTACATTAGCTTGAGGGTGGTTTGTTCTACATTTTAAAATGCGTCGCAAGCCTGGTTCCCTAATGTGCAAACGTTCGTCTTTAAGCATACATAAAAGGATGTTTTCTGGGTGCGCGAAATAGCCGTTGACCTAAATAATTTTGTCAACGATCTGCCTTAAATGTAGGTATCGAGATCTCTGAATTACATTAAATAAATGCAGCGAACCGTACTTCATACCTGGTTTTAGCTTAATAGAAAACCAGATTGTTACATACACTTTTAATATATAGGTTGTTAAAATTTTCAATTCTTCAGATGGATTTATAGTTCCAATGTATAAGCGCAGAATTCTGTTGGCAGTTGTCAGCCATCTTGAATGTGCCAAATTTCCAGGTTCCTTCTGAGCTAAGCCTTCTGAAATAACGCCATTTGATATTGCAACACTTATCTCTAAAAGATATTTCTGGTCAGTGCTTAAAATGTTCGGATCTACTTCTGGAACTACTACGTTAATCTTTTTAAATGAAACAATTGGTAGTTCTTCGCAAGATTGCAACTGCTTGCCAATTACTCCAATATATCCAGTTGGCCCATTTGTTTCTCCATCCAAGTGTTTAATTAGGTGTCGAAGTGGTCATTCATTACCGTGCAGCAGGCAAATTATCCACTGTAAGGATTTTCCGGTTTCCACTTCTAGATTACGAATAATGCCGTTGTGAATTCCCGTATTGTCAGCTGTTCCATCACATCCTATTGCGACTAAGTCAGACAAGTCCATTTGTTCTAGGAGAAGTTGAAGCATATTTGTTGTAATGTTTTTAGCTGTACCTGAGGAAACTTTAAAATGGCCAAAATATTTGGAACCTGGTTCTGAAATGAGTGCAATGTGCTCTTCGACAATTGTGCAGTTTTTTATTCTGCGACCAAATGTCGTAGTGCAACGAGATTATGTTCAGCACTAAGTTGTTTTTAAATATATAATTTGTTGGGGACAAGAGTGCCTTTAAGGCTGATAAGGAATCTGTTAGTGTAAGAAATTTATTGTAACTTAACTGCCCAATCTGTTCTAATGCATTTCGGATGGCTACCAATTATGCGGTATATATGGCAGCAACAGAGTAATTTAATAAGGTTAAATGTTTGATGATGTCCATGGAATACCACGCATTCTACATGGTTGTCTTGTTTGGAGCCATCGGTATATCATTTAATTGGAAATGTTTTAGGAAAAATGACGAGACGTACCAAAAAAGGCCTGGATCAATTGATAAAGTACGGAGGCTATAACGAAAAGAACTCCTGTATGGGGGGTACGCGGTTCATGATAAGGCGACATCGCCCTTAGGTTGTAATGACCCGTGTTAGCTCAGGTGACCTGGGAAACCTGTATAAACAATTTCTAGTCATTTAAATTTATGTTGTTAATTCCTTGAGGATTAAAGACGGCGTAATTGACAAAACGGTCGTAGGCATATAAAATGTGCTGTGGTGAACTAGTTTCTCCAAAGTGTTCTTATCGGTGGTTAGCACAGGTTCCAGGCTACACTTAGTGGAGTGATTTATGTTGTGTCTGCAATATTTTTCCCTTAGATCAAATATTTTTTAGTGAATCATAGTGTATATTATTAATTTGTTATGATATTGAATATTGATGATATTTTGGAATTAATATCAGTTCCTGGTGATACGAAAATACCCTTTGTACTGAAAGAGTAGCACAAATAATCGTCCAAAGTTCAAAACACTTGATAAGAAGCGCCTTATAATATGTGTATATAATCTATAAAAGCAATAATATAATTCTCGCCAAATAAAATATTATGCTGTGTATGTAACCGATGATTCTTGGAATCGTTAGTTTGTCCACGAGGAAAAAACGTGTGCCAATTTTTTTTTGAATGACAAACACGTGGTCCTCATTAAATTGGAATCAGATTTTTCTTATGGAATGTCAACAAATGTGTTTCCTTCTCAGTGTTAAAGGTTAAGTTGCGGTCATTTTATTATTGGTTGAAATGTTCAGCAATCGCTGAATCATAATTTTCAGAAAAGTCATAATAATATTCTTGTTAATTCGTGCGTGCCAGCTAAATTATGGCGGTTTCATACATTTCTAATGCTCGCATCTTGGAATTAATGCAGTAAAAATTGTGAGTGGATGCATAAGCGTTTAATTAGATCCAAAGTTGATTTATTAGTCAGAAATAAAATGTTGAAACTAATTTAGATAGATAGGTTGGAACTATACAGTCTTTTAGCACAGATAACTTAAAAATAATGATTAATATCTAGGAGGGGGTACCCAAAAGAAATTTAATTTTTAAACAAAAAAGCCTCCAATCCCGTTCAAAGTGCTCTCTTCACTGGCACTAATACACTTGTCTAATATTTTATTCCATTGTTTAAAATATTTTTTAAATTCGTCTTCTGTGATTACAGACAGCGTTTGTCGTTTTTTCTTCACCTCAGCAACGTCAACAAAAGGCCTTCCTTTCATGTCCCTTTTCATTCGGAAGAATGAAAAAAATCGCAGAGACAAAAAGACAACATGTATGGGCTTTTGGCAGAAGATATCTCCTGGTGTAAAAAAACAATTGCATCTTCTTTGGGTCAAGTATAACATCATTTATCAAGAGCACCAATAGATGATGTGTACACCCAAATTTCTTCAGCCAAAAGTTTTGGACGCCATAGGCCCGGGTGCCTTCTAATTATGAAGCTCTAATAGCCTCGGAGACTTTATCTGTGGTAAACGGCTCATGATGCATCTGTTTATAACCCTGACAAGCTCGGTGTTCTTCGTTAACCCAGATGGCGACCATATTCCAGGAGGCTGGTGTGGCTAGTTAACTTTTCGCGAACTCTTCAATTTGTTCCTTATTTGGAAAAGCATCGGTGGCTGCATTCGTAGCTGAATTAAGCTGACCGTAGAAGTTCTTTCAGAGCGTTAAAACATTGTATTGTGGCACTTTCTATTGTTGCTCGCTTTATATCTCCTCAAGCGTTCTGTATATACAGAAAGCTTCTGTTTCAAGGGGTCCAAACATTCTTGTAAAATGTGGTTGACTGGATCTTGTGCTTATTTACTCCACTCGCTTTTGCAATTTTCTTGTCTGTACTCCCCCAAAGTATGGCGTCAGTTGTCCAATTTCTTTTCGAAGTGTTTCCACTCTACTTATCAACCTTTTTTCCCACGTGCGCACTGTTGGACGCTAGTCTGTGTGATTGGACTTTCGTTCAGAAATCTTAATGCCTAAAGTTTTAATTGCTGCAGTTGGCTGCACAGTAAATCAGCGTATGCATGTGCTCCAATGTGTTGATCTCTAGAAGGTGCGATGGCAAAATTATTCTGTTCAAAGGGTTCCAATATAATTGCCACCTTTCTAGATGATCTTAGCTTAGGTAATGGTGGTCTACTAAGAGGATTTGTTCCTTCATACTCCGCGACTGCACGTCTCATTTTTGTGGACAATTTGTCGATGAGTTCCTCATTTTCTTGCATACCCTCGATGTGTTCTTGCTCAGTATGTACAGGTTGCATATTACTACCATCAAACAGCATCTCATTATTTTCCATAACCGCTATGTTAGTAATTTCACATTCAACTTCCTGTTTGACGGTATTCAGTCTCGTTTGTGAAATAAGGTCATTCCTAAGTATGACTCGATACTGAAACGCTACTCTCTGTTGAGTCACCTGTATGTGTGGGTATATTCTGAGAAATTCGGTGTGAAGTTGTTGCCTATATCCGGTCGTCTGTTGTCCGAGTTGTTACTTTGTAGTAAATACCCATAATTGTAATTGTTTCGTTCATATCCATAGTTCATTTTATGCGCCGTGTTGGTAATCCCATCTGTGTGAGCGTTGGCTGGTTTTCCTGCGCAGCATCCTCAGTGGGTGGAGCTCTTGGTCTTACTAGGCTCCCCTGCTGTTCATTTTGGGCTGGTATTTCTTGCATGACGGGGGCACGCCTCATCAGCACAACGCGACCGACGTCCCGCATGCTGTCATGTCCAGCGCTGACACCACACATGCCATGGCGAACCCCCCGACAGCGGCATTTTTGTGAGGCTTTGGTTTTGTTCTATTTCCATGGGTTTGCCACCAATTAACGCTGGTGGCCCAGGTAGTGATGGAGAAAGGAGTCAGGTGATATGGTTAAGGGAAAAGAGGATAAATCGGACAGTTGGCGTCGCTGGCTGTACCGTCTACGTCGTTACGAGTAGCGGTGAGCATACTGGTAGAAGCAGTACACCCACCAGCCAGAAAGACCTGTGACCCTAGCCAGGGGCCCTTACAGGTTGCTACCGTCCGGGTCAGACGGACCCAGGTTTTGGCGGGAGTTTTATTATTATTATTATTATTATTATTATTATTATTATTATTATTATTATTATTATTATTATTATTATTATTATTATTATTATTGTTGTTGTTTTTTATTACTATGTACGGTATGTCATAAGCGTACCTCATGAAGTTGCGGTGTAGTCCATCTACTCAGGTTAGTATTACACCTTCTCTGGATTGTTTTTTCGGTTGGTGAAATCCTTTATGGACTGACAATGGGGATATGGGGATCCTCTTCCTTTGTGTCGGAACCTTCCATTCGGAGATACCGACCAAAACACCCTTCCCAGTTCCTATAGTGGACTGTTCCAGAACTACTTTTTCAGTGATACTTCAGGATAGTCCCTTAGTTGCCTGTTGGCTTCTTCTCTTTTATTCTCCTTCCCAGTCTCGCTTAGCCTCCTTTGCTTTAAGAACGGTGATGACAAAGTTGGTGGTGGCATTCCAGTTCTACTTTTCGTTTGTTATTTTGGTTATGATCGTTTCGGGGGTGAAAACTCTTTGCTAACCGGGTCGCTTCGGAGGTGTTCCCATCAAGAGCATTGTCTTTTTCGATTTGGCAATACTTACACTGCGAATCGGTTGACTTTCCGATCTTGACTAGGAAGGGCCGGGAGTACCCGTGTTCGGTAAACTGTGTCGAGTAGTAGCCTACCTCACCGTGCTTCCTCTCCACCCAGTCCTTCACATTGCCTATTAATCGGGCCGTCCATGGTCCTCGGGTCTCGGTGTCCCATCTAGCCTGTCATTTCCGTAAGGTTTCTTCCCGTTCCTCTTTCTTTACGGCCTGCATCGTATTCTCTCTTTCGCAGGTAGATCCTTCGGCGTTCCTCGGCCAGCAGGTCTTTCGGAACCACTCCTGCGTCAACCTGCGCAGCAGGGCCCGAGCCTGTCCTGTAGGCACTATTTATTCTGAGAGCTCCCTTTCTTTGGACCTCTTCCATCCTCGATCGGCGTTTCTGGAACTTCAGCTCCGTGGCCCAAATCTCTGCTTCGTACAGCATAATAGCCGTTCTCATCAACAGTTTTCTCTTCGAAGGGGACGGACCACCAACGTTGGCCATCAGTCTCAACTTTCCTACGACGGCCGCTGCCTTGTCCACCGCTTTACGTAAGTGCGCCCAGAGACTAAGCTTTCCGTCGAGCATCGCTCCCAGATACTTTATTGCTTTGGATGTTTCGATGATCTGGCCATCCACATTCATCGGAATGACTATCCGCTTAGACGTTACGAGTACAATCCCCGTCTTCTGACAGGAACCGGAGCTCCATCCACTCCAATACGCGGCGGATCGTTTGGTTCAGCTTGAGCTTAAGATGCTCTACCGTGCTTGCAGTAATCAGCGCGACCAAGTCATCAGCGTACCCCACCTGAAAGGCGTCGCTCGGCATCTCTATGCGCAGGGTCCTGTCGTAGTTGAAGTTCCACAGGTCCGCGCCCAAAACTGATCCTTGCGCTGTCCCCGAGGTAATTTTCTTCTTCATGCCCTCTCGTGTCTCGAACACCCCACACTGGGTCACGACCGTTCCTGACCAAGATCATCCTGGAGGATATAGATATACCGGAACATGTAACTTCCTCAGAGCACCTAGTATGTCCTTCATCTGGCCGAGCTAAAGGCATTTTTTACGTCTAGGGCCACGGGCATGCAAAACTCTCTGGACAGGTGGTTACACGTCTGCACTGCTCTCGCAGCGGCAATCACCTCTTCCCGCGGTAAAGCCGTATTATCTTGGGAGGAGTCCTGCGCGAGTGATATATATATATATATATATATATATATATATATATATATATATATATATATATATATATATATATATATATATATATATATATAGGGTGGTTCTTTGGCGAAAAATAAGTGGTGTCTTTTTTATAAAGTTTTTCTTAAAACCCCTTCTCCAAGTTACAGCCCTTTGAAATTTTGGCAAAAAAAAGTTTTCATTAAATTTCTCCGTTATGAAATAATTTAAAAAAACGAAATTTTGCAGATGCATAAGGCTAACAACATGACAGTTTAAATGGATTTTTTACCCTATAATATTATCACAAGAGGGTGAAAAAACCTACCCTTACATTATTTTATATCAGTACTTTTTGTTGTGTGTACCGTTTTCTATAAAAAAAAAGATTTAGAAAGAAGGATTCATTTAGCAACTTTTTTATATCTTGACATTTTCTCATAAAATTGTTAGTTTCATCACAAAAAAATAAAATATTACTCAGTTCGATGTCACATGATATTACAGAGTGGTTGTTATTTGCTGAAAAACCAAGTACGTGGTAAATAACGTCTTACACTAATATGTTAATATGCATTGTTCTGGCTTTTACTAATTTCCAAAAATTCATAATAAGAAACAACAACTATTGTACTACTATTTTATAATTAATAATTAACAAACTAAGAAACGAAAGGAAATATTAACAAAATGTCAGTACGTATCCATCATAATAAATGTTGAAAATGCCTCCCTTCGGAGATAACGTTTTTCATGAAGTTTTTCTCAAGTGTCGTTGAAATTTTTTTTTGTGAATAATTATATTTCGGGTAGGTGGGTAAATAACTTGAAGAGGTTTGTTGGCCAGAAAAATCGGACCAGTCTTTTCAAAAACATTTTAAGTAATTTTCGGAAAAATTTTGTAGTTTTAAAAACAATAAAGTTATTTTGATGAAACATGGTACATTATTTCTACTATATGGGTAACCAAATTTAATGGCTGCTTTCATTAAAGAAAGACAGATATGCTATTAAAAACATTTTTTTAATCGAACACACTTTATATTATTTCATTTTTGCATTTTCCATCGAAATATGCATGTTTGTAAGAAAGGAAACTCAGGGCGCAGCAAGTGCGTTATGGTGGCGAATTTTCATTATATGTTTCAAATTTCAATAGCTCAATTTGCTATTAACTTAACGTTCGTTGGCTAGAAACCAGTTTTTTCGGGAACATTTTGAGTTTATTTTCGAAATTTGTTTTACATTTTCAAACAATAATGTTATTTTCATAAAATATGGTACATTGTTTCTACTACATAGGTTATACTGGTAACCAAATTTCATGCCTGCTTTCGTTATAAGAAAATACATATTTGCTATTAAAAACATTTTAATGAAAATTCACTACCATAACGCACTTGCTGCGTTTTTTAAGAACATATTTGATTCGTATAACTGTACAATTAAAATAAATTTTCTACGTGAATCATATCTGTATCGTCCCAATGGTTTATGTAGTTGTTTCTATGCAGTGCGTTTATGCATAGTAAGTATTTTCGTTAAGTTACATAATGTATGGAAATTTAAGCTACATACATCATTCATAACGTACAATAGCTACTGTATATACATTCATTGCTACATTTTTATATGCCCACCTTAACCTTCCAACGTCCTAACAATGTTTTATATTTTATTTTCGTTATGGATTTCATAAAGCAGACGATTCTGTTGTGGCCTACTCGATTTATGTTTTATTTAGAAAACATGCAGCTTTGGTGACTCAGTGATAAGAACGTGTGCTGCTAAACCCAATGGTCGTGGGTTCGATTTCCAGTATTCATGTTTCTTTTAGAGAGCCTGCTGCCTCGGTGGTCCAGTGGTAAAAACGTGTGCCTTTAAACCCGAGGGTCACGGATTCGATTTCTAGTAGAAGCGTCATTTTATTTTTTCAGTACATTTTGTAAAAAATAACAAATCAAGCTTGCCGCATCGATTGTTTTCAACATGCCTGCATGTTCGCCTGTTAGGAGTGTTCGTAAAGCTGTGAGTCGCGTTAAAGGTTTCTTACCCTCCTTACAGATAAGGAAGAAAGTTCGCAAAATTTTCAGGATGGTGGGGTGAAATTGTTCCCTGGCGTTGGTGTTTGGCTATATTGACGGAAATCAAACGATGTTAAAGAAACGAAATACGTACATTTTAAAGAACCTATAGTTTTTCATAATGTACACTATACCACTGATATCTAGTTGGCTTGGAAACTTTCCATTAAACTAAATTGAATTTAGTTGCTATTGTAGCAACTGTGATGTTTTATAAATAAACTGGCAAAGTTTGACATCTAAAAGTTGATAAATACACTCGGAGAACCCAAATCACCACAACACATTAAAAACCTTTCGATCGCACTAACCAAGATAGCGTCACCAGAGGATGGTTAATTCTAAATATCTTACATCTACAACTCTGCTTATATTCTTGAGCAGCTAGTCTGTCCATAACGATTGAAGGTGGTCCATCAACACAAAAATAAACATTTTTCGTTTGGCTGAACTACCTGAATTCTTTTATTATCTATCGGACGTGCTTCTGCTTGTAAAGTGATCTATCGATAGACTCCCGATAGGCGGCGGAGCCAAATTCATACACTTTTTATTATTACCATATTTAGCAATATATATATATATATATATATATATATATATATATATATATATATATATATATATATATATATATATATATACTTTCGAAAGCGTTTAGTTGCCCCAGTTGTCTTACATTTCTAATCAATTTTAGATTCATCTTATGAACGTGGTGATTATTCATGTTGGGCAACGGAAGATCTATCGATAGTAGCGTATCTTAGTTGTGCTAAATGTCCATTAAATTTAATTTCAATATATATTTTTGTTTGTCCGACATATTTAAGATCACAATTTTTACAACTTATTTCATAAATTCCCTATATTTTAACGGTACTATTCTATTCTTGTCTTTTGGGCTACCTAGTAAGTTTTTAAAGTATTTTTTGTCGAAAAAGTTGGTTGCAAATTGGCTTTTAAGAAATGCAATCTAGACTTCTCTGATTCGCGATTCCAATGGTAACCAAACAAAGTTTTTCCCGCCTTATCTCTTCTAAAAGGCCCTTAATCCTCTAACATTTTCTTTGTTTTCTGGTTGTTAATTAATTTCTCCACTAGGCAAGCAGTGTGTATCTGTTATTTTCGACCACGTTCTTAATGTACCCCAATTTTTTGGTATATCTATTTTTATTTAAAGGAAAATTAATTAACCTGTTTACTAAAAATTCAGACAAGCCATTTTTGGTGCCTACGTATGATGTAAGTCATTCGGAATGTAACTTAGAGTGGTGGTTTCCTTCAAGTCATTCGAAATGTAACTTAGAGTGGTGGTTTCCTTCCTATGGACATCGAATTCTAAAGTGTTTTTATGTTGGATAACTAGTACATCTGGAAAGGGTAATTTACTATTCATTTCTAATTCGTGGCTAAATTTTGGCAATAAAATCTATATTCTGCAAATGTGTGTCTCTGACTACTTAAGGAAACACTGATTCTGCCCATGATTTGGCCTTAGAAGGTCGAAGAGTAGGCTGAAACGTTAAGCAGCAAGTTTGCACATTTCGTGTAAACGTGTGTTTTACATTTTCCATTACGACTTGGGAAGGAGAAACTTTTCGGCACAACGGATTCCGAAATGCTTGATCGGGGAATGTGCCACCGTTTTGGCGAAGATTCCTGAAAAGTTTTTTGGTCGCATTGCCTCTCAGGAGAAAACATGGGTTTTGGTATTTTTTTGTTTTCCAAATTGTGTGCGACTCATTTTACTGACACTGCCAGTTATCGTAACTCCGCTATTGAGCTCTTTTTCGATTAAATCACTCGTAATTATTGAAATTAAGGTAAATTCCAACTTATCTCAAGTCATCATCACAATCTAAGGGGGTTGGGCCTTGTTTTCGGAACCATGATTCCCTGTTTCCGGCAGCTCTTTTCATTCCATTATACGTAAATCGATCAATAACTACTCGTGTTTGAAGCCAGGTAGCGCTGCTGAGGAAAGTTGGCATTACCGTCGTATACTGTCATCTCTCAAACGACACTATACTAAATGTCAGACGGATTGATTGGTTAGTTTTTATTTGGCTGCCAGTTGTGTCACATCTATTTCGTGTATCGATATGGAAAAAGTACAATATCGATCCCTAATTCGCTTCTTATTTTTGTATGGAAAACCATGCGAAGAAATAAAAGCAATGTTGGATGCGGTCTATGGACACCCATCATCACATTTCACCTGTTTTTAAGAGGATTGGCCAGCCCGCCTGGCAGACGTGGTTAGCGAGGAAATCGTTGAAAATGTCCACAACATGATTCTCGCTGATCGCCGAAGTAAAGTGTGCGAAGTAGCAATCAATATTTTACATGATAAGATAAGTATGAGAAAGGTGTCTGCTCGATGGGTGCCGCAATTGCTCACGGTGGACAACAAGCGAATACGGCTGTCAATGTCGAAGTAGTGTTTGGACCTCTTTTAGCAAAATTCGCAAGGGTGTTTGCGTAGAGTCACCCCAGAGACTGAGCGACAGTCAAAACAATCGATTTTCCGGGTGAATCTGCTCCGAAGAAGACAAAGACGGTACCATCGGCCGGAAAGATCACGGCGACGATTTTTTTGGGATTCGAGGGGACTTTTGCAGAAAGGAAGAACGATCACGGGGCAGTACTACAGTGATTTATTGGACCGATTCGATAGGAAATTGAAGGAGATACGGCCTCATTTGGCTGAGACAAAAGTGCTGTTTCAACACGATAGCGCACCAGCACATTCATCTGGAGTTGTCGCGGCCAAATTGCATGAAGTGCGGTATGAACTGGTGCCGCAACCACAGTAGTCGCCCGACCTGGCTCCCCACGATTTCTTTCTGTTCCCCAGCATGAAAACGTGGCTCAGGGAAAAAGATTAGCTAAAAAGATGAGGTTATCGCCGAGACAGAAGTGGAGTTTGGAGAGTTTCACAAATCGTATTTTTTGAAGGGGTTAAAGAAATGGCAGAAACGTTGGGAAATGTGTATCAACCTTAAAGGAGATTACGTTGAAAAATTAAAAAAGTTTGTGAAAAACTTGCATCTTAATACCTAACACGGCTATTTATTGATCGACCCTCGTAGCTTTATTGAAAGTTATTCAATAGTTTCTGCATTTACACTTTAAAACTCTCTACAACAAAATACCACAACCATCATTATAATTTTGTGTTTTAATTTCCCATGCAAGAAAACGCTTATAACTTTAGAATTGAGGAACGCAAATATCAGGTGTCGGTCTTTTCAAAGTTCAGCAATTTTGCTGTGGTTACTTTTACCCTGTAAGTAAATCGTTTTTACGTGCTATTTTCTCGTGTTCCAAAAATCATTCTACACACTGTATGTGTCCACAGTTGGAATATTGTTTTCATGTCTACATGTTTAGGTTCTACCCAAAATATCACTGACATGATTTCATTTAAAAAGAAACCATTCCTCATTTATTACTGGCAGTGTAATATTTCTCGCCCTACAAGAAAGGATGAACCTCTGCATCTTTCGTTGACACGTTATGAATATTGTTGTTCAGAAATCGCTTCTTTAGCTCATTCAATCGAGACTTTTAATGCATTATCGCATACTAGCCAAAAACGCACGTTTTAAGCGTCAAATTACCCATTTATCGTACTGTGTCAGCCACGAATCCTTGTTCCTTCTTCGAGAGTCCGAACTTTGGAATTTTCACCGTGGACATAATTGACAGAGAACGGGTACTTTTGGGTTATATTACTGATTCCAAGAATCCATTGCTGCACCTTACTTTGTTCTTTAAAATAACCGCTGGTGTTGTGCAAAATCGTGATATTTGTCGACTGTATTTTCTACTGACATTCTAAACGGTTTGTCAAGGTTTCACAGATTAGCGTTGCTTCCCTTTGGGTTAGTCCTATTTATACACACATGTTTTCCGTAAAAAATGTAAAAATAATTCGTTAAAACGCTTCGGAGTCATACCAATCGTATGTGATAAATATTAATAGTGTTGCAATATCGAAGTTAGTGCACACAAGCGTTCCGTTTTACAGACTAAACAAAATTAGACCAACATAAACACAACTCGAGCGTATGAAACGTGATTTTCCTACATAATTTACTGACGAAATATTGGCTAATTTGCCTTGACATACGATTTTCTGGGTCGCAGTAAGAACTATTTGCAAACTATTGTTTAATAGATTTGCTGGAAAAAAGTTTCTCAGAAAAATATAACTGTATAAGATGATGCTTGCATTTTAAAAACTCTTACGGGATGGATACTATATCATTGCTCAACATTCTGATCTCCTTTATTATTAAAGATTAAATCGTTATCACAGTCTTAAAGACCACGTCGCTTTGTCATTGTAGCTTCCACATTTGATCAAATGGACCAGGTTTTCCAAAATTTTTCGTTTTGGTCGTCCCTTTGGTCAAGTATGTGCGCTTTAAACAATGTTGTCAGAAGGTTGTTATGTATTGTAATGACCAAAAATCCTGCCTTCCTCTCAGATTATCTTTGTATTGATATATGAGTCAATATTATATTTCGCATTATTATTTGTTGACCGTACCATTGACTTAAGAAGTTATAGATTTACTATAAAAGTAATGACTCTGCTTGAGTGCATATCGTGTTGATTATAGATGCAGTTTAATACTGATAACCCTTCTGGTTTTGCAGTATTGTGAATTATACAGGGTGGCGCATTGAAAACGAAACAGACCGATTTGCGTCCAGAGAATTTTTTTAAGAAACGCTGGAATACGTCAATTTTAATATTGAGGGGGACATGTTTTGACATAAAACTCAACTTTGTCACATCAACCCCTTTAAGGGTGGTGATAACAACCCTTATATTTTAAATAGGGAACATGGGTCGAGTGTTACATCATTTGAAAGCTCTTTCTTTTCTGAATTCAGCACACAAATTTTTTTGGAAGTTTTATCAACTCGTTTAAAGATTATTCACAGTTGGAGTTGCAAGAACGTATTTCATTCATTGTGATAAGAAATGCACTAATTAGTCAATTTTTCGTTAAAAAAAACTAAAAAAACAAGACCAAACGTTCAAAAATGTTTATTCAGTTCAGTAAGTGTTCAAATTGTTGACCACCAGCTTCCATACAAAAGTACAAATTTTGTTCAAAACGAGCTCTGACATTCTGGAGCATTTGTGGAGTTATTAGACGCCATTCTTCAACAATGCGTCGTCGTAATTCTTCTAGAGACTCCGGTTCTGTTGCGTAAATTCTACTCTTTAAATGGCCCCATAGAAAGTTGTCTAAAGGAGTTAAATCCGGTGATCTAGGGGGCCACTCAATAGCACCTCTACGTCCAATCCATTGCTCTGGAAACTCTCTGTTCAAAAACTCCCTAACACGTTGTGGAAAATGCGGAGGAGCTCCATCTCCAAATACGTTTCGTCACTCAAATTGCCATCAAAAAAAATTGGTCCGATTAAACGTTTAAAATGCCAGTCCAGACATTCAATTTCTGTGGAGTTTGAGTGTGGACTTCGTGAAAATTTCTTGGATTATTATCTGCCCAATAACGACAATTATGACGATTGACTGTAGAGTTTAATAAAAACGTACACTCGTCTGAAAAACAGATATTGAACAGAAAGTTCTCGTTATCAGCTATTCGTGCAGTCATAACTTCACAAAACTCCAGCCGTCGATCAAAATCATCCTCATTCAGTTGTTGTACAAGATGAATTTTATACGGGTGAAATTTATGATGCTTCAATATTCGCTGAATAGTTCCTCTTTTGATGTTTGAAACAGTGGCCAATTTTCTCGTGCTCAAAGTTGGGTCTGCAGCAATTTGTCCTAAAACTTCAATCTCAGTAGTCTCATTTCTAACCGGTTCAGGATCCCGTTTTTTGTTGGCTACTGAACCACTTTGTCGAAACTTTGCAACCAACTCCAAAATGTATTTTCTGTTAATATGTCTGTTCGGATGTCGTTCATTAAACAAATTTGTGGTACGGTTGGCACAGTCATCGTTTTTGAAAAAAAAAAAGTAATTATTTCAACTCTTTCTTCTACAGAATACACCATTGTGAAATTAATTTTCGGTAGTACTATCAAGTATCAAACCGACCGATAAACTGAAATAATAAACCGCATTTCTTTCATTCCGAAAAGAAATGTTCTGATAGTCAATTTTTTTGTTTACAAACCAACAAAACATCGACTATGAGCACATTTCTTATCGGAATGAGTGAAATGCGTTTTTGCATCTTCAACTGTGAATAATTTTTTAACGAGTTGATAAAACTTCAAACAAAAAAAAATGTGTCCCGAATTCCGAAAAGAAAGAGTTTTCAAATGATGTAAGACTCAACCCATGTTCCCTATTTAAAATATAAGGATTGTTATCACCACCCTTAAGGGGTTGATGTTGCAAAGTTGAGTTTTATGTCAAAACATGTCCTCCTCAATATTAAAATTGACGTGTTTCAGCATTTCTTTAAAAAAAAATTTCTCTGGACGCAAATCGGTCTGTTTCGTTTTCAATGCGCCACCCTATATATTGATTAGTGGACTGACACCTTGTGCGTTTGTTGTGATAGTAGTCTCAAGTCACTGAGTTATCAAATTACCCTGTTCAGTACTAAATGTCATCCAGAACCTTGCAACGGGTTGCGGAATAGTTTCTGGTGCCTATTAAATTAAGTCTTTAAGACTTTTATAAAACCCAGAGTGTTACCGAACACTCGAAACCCTCTGAGATGTCTCTATGCTCAAGCTTTGCTTAGGCCTCTGCTGCTTATTGAGGTAATTGCGGCGATTTCCTCCTTTTAGATAATTAGTAGCAGGGATCCGTACCAAGACTTATCGTTATATTTGAGAATATTTCATGCTGGGCATTGGAAGGTCCAACGGCTTTGTGAATGGGAGGCCTAGCATTGCAACCACTTGCCGGTATAAAATGTCTTGGAATCCATTTGCAGAGCATTTTTTCTTGGTTGTTTGATGGGTGCTTTTGGCTCCGCGTGTTAGTTAATTTTTAATTCATGATCTATCATGAGCTTTGAGCAGATTAAAAAATATTTGTATTTCAGCTTGTTTTTTGGAATTGGTTGCACATTTTGGCGGGTATTTTCATTGCTAAAAAATAGGTGAATTGTCTCTGCCTTGTGTATCAGATCATATAGGCGTCTCTTCATGGCATTTTGCATCATGACATCGTCTTCTATATAAGTATACAGTTTGGTGCAAAAAAAAAAACGGAATAAATTCTTTATTTCGTAAAACGGTGATTTCGGAGAAATTGATTCGTTTAGCTTTTGGTATATTTAAGTTTTTAAGTATCTCCATACATAAAAAATCTGCTTTGATGGTATTTGGTGTATTTATAGCTTTAATGATAAAGACAAATGTGCATTGAATTAAACCAAACTATAATAGAGGCTCTTTTAAATCTTGAAAATTAATCATGGAAGCCAGAAATTTAGTAAATCCCCATGCGTTTGGATCGGCTATCTTCAGGTATTGTTGTGTTGTAAAAACACAAGACATTATACTAAAGTTGTCAAAGTTAACTTTATCTTTAATCTTCAGCAGCTCTCCAGAATGCTGAATGCGGTGTTTTCCGCTGAGTATGTTTTTCAGTTTGTTTCTGCATTCTGTGAAGCTACTGATGACCAAAGTTAAATGTTTAACTTGTTATTTCTAATCAGTTCAGTCCAGTTCGCCGATAATATATACGCGGGTTTATCAATAAACACCCGTGTTAGGTATGAAAACGCAAGATTGAATTCAAAAAAATCGTGGCCATGACGTTTCCGTCCGATGGGACCATCTTTGACTTCTTCGAGGCAGATTTACCCGGAAAAATCCATTGTTTTGGCAGTCGCTTGGTCTCTGGCGTATAATAATGTATCCAGGTTTCATCAACGGTGACGACTCTACGCAAAACCTTTTCAACGATTTTCTGGGAAGCCACGTGTGCCGGGCGGTCTGACCGCTCCTTCATCAATAACAGATGTACGACCAAGTGTGAATTCGTTGAACCAATATCTGTGGTCATATATGGTGAAGGGTCTTCATAGACACCATCCAACTTCGCTTGTATTTCTTCGCATGTTTTTCACCCAAAAATAAAAAGCGAATTACGGATCGAGGAACACGTGTGATACAACAGGCTGCAAAATAAAAAGTCTGCACGCAGCAAGTCCGTTATGTTAGCGAATTTTCGTAAAAATGTTTTTAATGGAAAATATGTATTGTTTTTAAAAGAAGGACATTTGGTTAGCAGTATAACCTATATAGTAGTAACACAATGTACCATATTTCATTAAAATAGCTTTGTTGTTTCAAAAAGTACAAACTTTTTCCGAGAGTAAACTTCAAAAAGTTCCAGAAAAAACTGGTCCGTTTTTCCTAGCTAATTAACCTCTTAAAGCTATTTACACACCTGCTAAGATATAAGTAATTACAAACAGCTTTATTATTATTATACAAAATTGAAAAAAAAATTCTGAAAATTTGCATTTTCCTTTACAAACATTCACCTTTTTTTTACAGAAATTGCCTTCAGTAATGCTACACTAAATTATATTTTTTTAAAAAATTCGTCACCTTTTTTTTACAATAACTTACTAAAGATTTATCATTAATTACCAAAATTTCTGCGAAAACTGCAAAATTTAAGTTTCAGCGCCTGTATACGGCAGCTCGATTTTTTCGACGATTAATAGGAACAAAAACCTCTCTGAATACGTCATTTTCATGGGGGTCCGTTATCTATTGGTAAAAACGCCGTATCACAATTTGTGATTTGTGTTTGTTATATGTGCCAAAAACGTGAAAAGTTGCAAAACAATTGAAATAACTCAAAAACAATTAATTATATAATTTTTTTCCTTCCTCATTCCATAGAAATGCAAAAATGCAATAACATAAGGGGTATTCTGTTAAAAAAAGAAAGTGTGTATCACCAACAACTTGTAGACCATCCTGTGATTGTCAAAAAAGGTTTGAAGAGGCAGCCCGAGACATATAATTAACGTATATAATTTTTTCTCATATCTTGTATAATAACCGACATATTATGCATCACCCTGTATATGTGTAAACAGACAAAAACTGAAACTGACCCGGTATATGGGTTTCAGGGGTTCTAGTTGGCGTTCATTTGAAGAAACTTTTCAAGATTCATAAGTTGCAGTCTTTCCAATAACGAATTTTTTCTACGAAAATTTGCTTAAGTTATAGATTATTAAATCATAAACACTATAGCTGACACTACTGCCAAAGCATCAGACAGAGGGTCTATTTGAAATGGATTTTCCGAAAATATTTTCCCAAAAAGAAGGACAATGATTGTTGAAACTGAAACTTAAGACTTTCTAAAACATACTTTATACAACTTTTTTTCTACATAATCCGTATTTGTTTTAGATTATTTGTCTGAAAATTGCGAAATTTCCAGGATAGTGAGGTTAAACTGCTCGCTGGCGTCGGTGACTGGCCTTAGTCGCGGAAATAGACCGACGTTAAAGAAAAAAAAACTTATTGATTATCGCAGTAAACATTTTTTAATGGAAACCCATACTTATAAATATTCGCTACCATAACGCATTTCCTGCGTCCGGAATTTTTCAGTTATTAGTTAATTTTTATTAAAAAAAATTCACTAATAGAGAGGTATATTAACTAATAGAGAGGTATCGATGGTGAGACTTTGCAAAAAAAAAATTAAAATGAGCGCGAACGAGGACCCCTAGAACCCATATCCGGGGTCAGTTAAATTTTATATATATATATATATATATATATATATATATATATATATATATATATATATATATATATATATATATATATATATATATATATCTGTATCTGTATGTATCCATCAGATAACTCAAAAAAGAATCAACCAATTTCGATGAAACTCGGCAAGTGCCTTTCTTTTATTAATGGCTTGAATGAGTTCGTTAGGCAAGAAAATCGGACAGGGTTTTCCGGGAAAATTTTGAATTTTCTTTCGAAACAAATTTTTTTTCCGAAAATTACAAAGCTGTTTTAATGAAATTTACTAGATATGTTGCCTTGGGAGATACCTTACAACGTACCAAAATTCAACTTTCTAAGTTAATAGAAAATAGCAATTCAAATTTTGAATTTTCTTACGAAAAAAATTTTCTCCGAATATTAATAAGTTATTTTAATGAAATTTGGCGGATATCTTGCCTTAGGAAAGACCGTACTACATACCAAAATTAAACTTTCTTTGTATATAGAAAATTGAGTTATTCAAGTTTGAAGCATTTAATAAAAATTCACTACCTTAACACACTTGCTGCGTCCCGAACTTTTTTTTAATAACTTACGATAGATGACATGATAAAAATTATAAGTCGGTACTGATCTCTAATCTTTTATACCACATACTTTTACAAGAGTTATTTCGGTAAATAACAAATATTGAATATGTGTATATTTTTTGTATGCGGCAATGTTTCAGTTTATTTTGGGCTTTATTGTAAGTGTTATATGTATTTTTACAGGCACCAAACGGTCTCTTGTCAGTCTGAAACAATGTTTTTGCGTCAATCCTTGGCAATTCACGCTAGAACTTTTGCTAATTTCAGATTGGCAAGGACACTTCATCGTCTATTGTACATATTTTTCTGTTCGCCTGTGTATATGTACGTAATTATGTAATTAAGTATGCACATTTATATTTATAACTATTGTTATAAAAAACGGCTTCGCGCTTTCGTCACCAATTGATTGCTATAAGTGTTTAGAACTTTATTTGTAAATTTTTTTTGATATAAATACTTTATGTGCTCTACTAACATTCTTATTACAATGAAGGTACACAAAATAATCTATGAAGCAAACTGGAACATCGATATTTGCGACAAATTAAAAACAAACTAATATTATTAATAATTTATTTCTGCTTGATAACTACACCTCTAACGCCGATTTTAAGTTTACATATTCTTAACTGTTTAGAGATTCTAAACCTAAAATGCGCTCTGCCATGCATAGATGCGACGTGTGTCCCAAATTAGCTTGCTGCCGACCATATCTCCAAGGAATTTCACAAAGTCAGTGTTAGCATTATTGAAGATATGGCGCTTTAACAAAAACAGTAAAGATTTAGATTTTAGGCTGTTCAAGCTGAGTTGATTGGCTGAAAACCAATCCTGACAGATATCTTTAATTCTACTAATGGTGGAGAGTACTGTACCGATGTCTGGGTCTGAGAAAATAAAGGTCGTATCACCAGCGAACAAGCAAAATTACCTAAGTCTGATGATTTTTGTAAGTCGTTAATGTATACCAAGAATAAAATAGGCCCAAGGACCGAACCCCGTGGTACACAGTATTTTAGATCTATTGTCGGCGACTTTTCACCATTAGCTGAGAGAAACTGTGATCGGTCTCCCAGGTATGATTTTTAAAAAGTGAGACTGTTGGTATTGCAGCCATAGAACTGAAGCTAGTCAATTAAAATATCATGACATACACAGTGAAATGCTTTAGACAGTTCCAGTAACTGTGCATAGGTATGCTTACCCCCTCCAAGTCCATACAAATATCACTTACCAGGCTATTTACTGCTAGCGATGTAGATATTGTAATGATGTTTTTCCTAAAACCAAATTGTGAATGTGAGAGTGAGTTGTTATCCTCTGATTTGGTTATACAACACAACTCAAATATTTTGGTATAAAGTGGAATTATAGAAATTGGTCTGTAACTTTCCAATGATTCCCAATATGACCTTAGACAGTTTTAAGGCATTCGGAAATGTATTCTTAGATAAACAAATGTTTATTAATTTTGTGAGTGGGACCTTTATATAACATTTACTGCATCTTAAAATTTCCATATTTATATTGAAACCATCCATGGAACAAGTGTTCCTTAATACAGCTATTTTTAGTTATATTGTCAATGTATAGGAATGGACAAATAAATGTTAAAATCCGTCGCGGTCAAATTTGTTAATGTCCGACTGTTGTTACCTATCACTTTCCACATTGCCTTTGAAATAAAAGCATCGTTTGATTGTTTATTGAAAAGTAATAGTTGCTTCCTGTATTGATTTTTATGATTCTTAATAACTTCTTTTAAACACGGGCTAGGATGACGCCAGTAAACGTCCTGAAGGAAATGTAATAGTTCACGACTTCTTTTTAAATTCATCAGTATACCAACGATTTTCTGGTTTTTAGGCGACAATTACACACACACACAGACAGATATATATATATATATATATATATATATATATATATATATATATATATATATATATATATATATATATATATATATATATATATATATATATATCTTCGGAAAGATTTCAGCGGTCTTTAATGTGAGACACACTTGGTTCTCGGGTTGAACCGCGTCCAGAATTTATCAAAACTCGACGCTTCGGTTCCTGTTTTGGAGCAGTTTTCAAGAGGTAAAGGAAGTATGTAGTGGCATGAACTCTAAGGCCTCTAGGCAGATTGAGGACTTAGAGCTCATGTCTACATATTTCCTTTATCTCTTGAAGATGGCTCCAAAACAGGAGCCGAAACCTCGAGTTTTATAAATTATGAACGCGGTTCAACCCGAGAACCAAGTATGTCTCGTGTATATATTTATGTATATATATATATATATATATATATATATATATATATATATATATATATATATATATATATATATATATATATATATATATATACATATATATATACATATATACATATATATATATATATATACATATATATATATATATATATATATATATATATATATATATATATATATATATATACATATATATATACATATATATACATATATATACATATATATATATATATATATATATATATATATATATATATATATATATATATATATATACATACATACACCCAAATTGTGAATATTTTCCAAACGAAATTTAAACAAGTTATGACAGTTACGGAAGATACTGAATCCCTTTTTGGCAATTCCTTTCAACATGCTAAAATTCCAACAGACATGAAAGAAAAACTTATTGAAATATCGAGATGGAATGATGAAATTAGAATTTCTTTCTCAAAAACCGGATCATTTTTGGATCAAAAGAATGCAATAATACCCCTGAACTGTCAAATGAAGCTGCTAAATGTTCGGTTCCATTTGCAACATCATATTTATGTTAGTTAAGTTTATACATTTGATAAATAACATTTCGAACGGCAGTTTGGTGCAAATCATCGATTCTATAACTTCGTTGGTTCTTTGCGGTTTTCTCGGTGAACTTCTAGGTACTACACCTTTATTATACTACTTCATTAACTGTTGTAAGTGTCTTGAACGAAGCTGTAACTATCTGCAAATAATAAAGCCAATGAATTAACTATCTAACAACATAACCTACAATTCCGACATACAAGTAAATGGTCAACTCATAAATAAGATCTCAGAAATTTAGATACAATTAACGATAAATTAATGCTAAATTCGTCGCCTACACCAATAAGAGGTAAAAACGGCTCTCCTTGTCGTGTTCACTTTCAAAATAGGTTATTAGTGATGCTACCATTTCTACGATCGTTTCGCCGCAGGGGTGTGCTTGGCCACAAAGTCTTGTTTTTGTGCCGTTTAACACGTTAAAAGAACTGGGTAAAGGTGCAATTTAACCAGAGTTCTTCCCAGCCAGGGGAAGGAAAACCATGAGGTAATGAACCCTGACCTACATCAAGATCATGTGAGCATAGTGTGTTGGTTTGTCTTCCCCTAGTTTTTTAATTAGGCAAACTGATGTTCTGGTCAGGTCCGGAGGCTGTCACAAAAACAAGACCTTATGCCCGAGTATACCTACTGCGGCGAAACAGTCGTCCATTTCTTGAGCACCACTTGCCAAGGGCCTAGGCAAACACCATAACTTTAGTCTTCTCTGCGTTCACACGTAATTATTTTATTTGCTCTTGTCATCAGTCTCTCCAACACCCGCTGCATTTCTCCTTCAGATTAACTGAATAGTCTTGCATCACCAGCGTACAGTAACACTTACACCTCAGAAGCATTCAGTTTAAAGCTTTCGGCCTCCCAGCAAATTTCTCATACATTTGTCCATGAATATGTTAAATAGCCATGGAGACATCACACATCCTTGTTTGACACCTTGTTCAATTCTAAAATAGTCTCCGAGTGCATTCCATTAGTTCTCACACATGCTCTCCTGCCATCATATAGCGATTTAATACGTCGAATTGGACAATCATTTATACTATACTCTTTAAAAATACTCTACAGCTTCTGCCTATCTACAGTATCGTACCACTTTTCAAGTGTACAAACGTGCAATATCTTTTCTTTCCCACCTTCAAACATTTCTAATTACTAAAAATGATGTTATTCCATTCTTATAGTAAAAATAGTAGAATAATCAATATGACCAGAACAAAAGAAATTAAGATGAGTAACAATAGGATTGCGAAAAAGTTAAACCGTCAAAAGCACACATGCGGGGAAAAAGGGAATATGTAGACTAAGAGGAAAACTTCCGGAAGACCTGGCCTAATTGATAAAGTACGGTCACAATGAAATGAAAAGAGCTGTTGGAGGCAAAATAATTATGGTTGCGACATTGCGTTTAGACTGTGATTTTCATTAACTCTAAATAATATTTCGTGCCCTTTGTCGGTATTTGATGTACTTTTACAAATTTACTTTTATTTTTTTTATAAATGTTCAATTAGAAAAGCAAGAAGCGAATATGTAATATACCCAAATTATATTTCGCTCTTATTACTAAAGCTTTAATTGTATGTATGTTTTAAAAGCTATTATACCGATCTAATAGATGTGTCTGGTAAATTTTAGAATTGTAACTGATTATTGACGTAAATCCCAAATTAAAAACACCTGGCCAATGTCTAAAACGTTTGTTTTCTTTTTTGTTTCAGGTGCGTTTTGTGATTTTTCTGCTATTTGGATGCCAAACGATTTCATAAGCTCCGGGTGCTGGTGAGTCAGATTTATGTTCGCACAATATTGTTCCGTTTTGGCTTGGTAATATTACTTTAACCACATGGTTTTCGGTTTAATTAAAAATTCCAAAGGACGTTGCCAACGTGTCCTATGCGTCTCGTTATATCAGTGTGGTATAGTTTTTAGGTTGTAACAAGCAATAACGTTTTCAATTAAAAGTTATGAGAATCTGGTATTTTTTGTACGAAATGGAAGATATGACAAGGATGATTATAGCTCTGTGAGAGATAACAAGAAACATATTAGCATGTAAATTGGCAATAAAACACACGGCCAGATAGTTTTGTTGTTTATTGGCAACATGACAATAAATTTTAATGTATCGATCCAACATTTTATGAGGACGTTTGCAATATCTCCATATATGCCTACCAACTGATTATGGTAGTTCTTAAAATAAGAATATAAGTTGGGCTGTGGCTCTTAAAAACAGTTAAGATTTCTAGCTTCAAGTCTTAAAACGAAGTAATGTTTCTTATTGCTCGTCATTTATTATTGAGGTGTGTTCCACGGTACTAAACAAATAAAAACAATTGGTTTGTTCAGATTGGCTTGACAGAATGTGAAAATGTTTGAGTTAGATTAAACGCACTGTCTAAATAGCCGCTGGAGGCTTTGTTCATTAATACTAAATAAAACCATCTTTCGAGGGTTTTAACCTGCCCAAATTAAAAGCCGCCGAAAACCTGCATTACTTTACTATTTTCGGCGGTGTTCCTTTTGCATATTGCAAGTTGCCGTCGAAGGACAGTAATTTCTATTAGAACTGATGAATACCGCCGAAAATTAGACAACCTAACCTTACCTCTTTACCGCGTTTCTAATGTTTAATAAGTCGCGAACTGTCAGTGGATAACGTTATCAGTGCAATTTGTAATATTAAATATTATGCACAATAGGCCAACGGCTGCAGTGCTATCGGGGCGGCAAAACCGCATACGAGCCCTGAGGAAGAAGAAAAAAAATTAAATATTGTTTAATGTCGACATGTAAAAGTGATGTAAACAATGAAGCTGGTGATACATTTGCTAATCACGAAGATTTAGTAGCAGCTTTCGATAGTTATTGTAAAAGGGAATCAGTATCGTTTTGAAAAAGCGATGGAAGAACTATTTCGGCGGCCCAAAAAAAAAACGGAAACGTTTATTGAAATACGACTTATTTTTAACTATGATTATCTAAATATCGTCCCCGATACAGAAGTTATATCAAACCATGTAAGTCAGATATTAAAATCAACACAAAAAGAATGCCAATTATTTTCAACGATGATGGTCTAACTATCGTCTCTGATTTAAAAGTTGTACAAACCCCCCAAACCATCTTAGAACTCTTGTAAGGTTTCAAAACTACATACAAACTAACCCCCGTGAGGTTTAGTAATAGGCACTTATATATTTTATATAAAAACAAAATTGTTAAAAATGGATTAGAATTATAATAAACCGTAGCATACAAAGAACGACTTTAATTTACTAAATTAGCACAGCCTAATAAGAGTGTTGATTATGCTCTGATATTAGTGCTGACCGATACCCATTGCGCGTTAAAGAAAATAGTGATACGTTCTGCCTAACGAAGTGGCCGTATTGCTGGTACAAATAAAATAAAACCGTAAGTCGGCGGTTTTATAGCTTCCTGAGTTAAAACGCCGCCGAAAACGTAAATTGTTGTATTATTTCGGCAGCACTCTTATGAATAAATGTAAAAAACCGGCTGACGGCCATAGTGTGTAGTGTAGGTATGTTGCCGTAATCAGCACGTCGTGGATGTCGCTGGTATCTGGGAGCGTCGTCCAAGGGCACCAAAGTTCAGTTGGTATAGGCAATAACAAACACATGGTGGCTTTTTCGTTACCGGTCAGCCGCTCGTCGGAAGACTTGCTCTTGGTACGAGGCTCACTGACCGCTAAGTGGCGTAGAAAATGGTGTGAAATTGTGACTACTGTTTACGATGCTTTTTGACTGCTGGACGACGACGTTGTTTCGTATGACCACAGCATAATAAACTATTAATCTGTGGTATGACTACCGCTCACGGGGTCAGTCGGTCTTGCTAGAACGCTTACTGACCGCTGGATGAAGAGGAAGTGAAAGAGTCTTGGATTTCTTGTAGCTGCCCTCTCTGTATAATTGCAGCTTGGAAGACGCTTGTCATCGCGCCACTGTTGGTTACCTGGGCCTCCTGGTGGCGGTTGTATGCGTAAATGGAGGTTGCCGGGTATAAGCGGCATGCTTGGACACATGAATGTTAGCCGTGAATATTCAAAACATTGAAACAGAACAATGTTCCAAATTATTTTTGTTGGTAATTGGCTTGGACTAATATAATGACCAAATATGGCGATGATGGGCATCCTTGCTGTACACCCTTTCTTATTTTAGTTTCAGTTTTATATTCGTTAATATATATTGTGATACTTAAATTTTTGTATAGATTGTAAATAATATACCTATCCCTATAATCTAATTCAGCTCTCTTCATTATATGAAACAACATTTTCCAATCACATTATAGAACATGGCAATATTTTCATAGAACATTTCATCTGAAAATTTCAATCAAAAAACAAATATATTTGTTACATTTAGTGGAGTTACAAATGGCCAGCGGTAGCTTGATTGTATTATTGTATTCTCCTTAAGTAATTAAAAGATTTGCAAAATGTCTAGGTGATTTAATGAAACTGCTGCCAGACGTTGGTGATTAAACATAGTCTCGCAAATTCGGCGACGATAAACAAATGAGAATGAAATAGAATTATTAAAGTGTCACGTATTAGCTTTGCAGGATTTTTAATTATTATAACTCAAACTAATAAGTCATGTATGATTGTTAATTATTTCTTCCCTGCATTAAATCTGGGGTAACCATGTACCTGTTATACTGTACGAGAAGCATGACCTCACCCATAATAATTTCCTTCCTCCCTTTACTAAGTTCCATACTAAAAGGCAGGTAGAACCACTGTACGGAGCAACCCTTTCACTGGAGTTATCATTTATTAACAGAAAACAGGGGATGCATGTATACATAGTGCTTGAATGTGCTGGGGACTCAAGTCTAAACAACTAGGGATGCCTTTCAACCCTTGACTTGCCCCGCTGTTTCATACAAAACTCCTTGGGGTCACATTCAAATCGATCTTTCTACAATTTGAAATATTCAATGGCCCTTAGATGATGACGTCAGAATGCATATTACGTATTAACCCAATTTCGATTTGGGGAAATGTCGATATTTCCTATGATTTTCAATTTATTACAGTGGGGTAGTAAGTGTGGTGATATGAGCTAGCAATTTTATAAATTTTAGTATTATAAAACTTCTCCGTAATAGATCGTAAGCTGACGTCCGTACCACGTAAATATCTGATTTTTATAACGTTTTTTTTACAACTTTCTAGTAGTAGAAGACTACGTTTAATGAAACTAATTTTTATACGTATGATTGCGGATTCTTATGCTCCTCCCCTGGCCTATTATAGGTACTCTATAGTTATCATATTATGACATCTCAATGTTAGGTATGTAAAATTCGGGGGAAGATGCCTGTAAAGTTCATATAAATGAAAATATCATTCCATATTTTCCCAAATTCACGGTGTGTAAGAAACATATCCATGAGAGAGGAAACTGCGATTAAATTGATGAAACAGAAATTATAAAAAGCGAAAAATAAAAATAAAAGCATCGATTACGTGATTTTGGCAGCTTACTCCAAAGTATGGGATATTATAAGCACACTTGGAGAACCCAAGTCACCACAATACATTTTTATGAGACCTGACGATCGTTTGATTAACCAAGTTAGGATGAAAAATTCTTCATCCTCGTTAAGACGCTAACTTGGTTAGTGAAACGATCGTCCGGTCTTTTAAAAATGTGTTGTGGCGATTTAGGTTCTCCAAGTGTACTTATCAGTGCTCATCACAGGTTCCAATATTCACTTAGTGAATGGGATATGATGCCAAGACATCCGGGTCAGAATCTGAGATATGGGGTAAGGTGTCACTATCCAAATTCTAATGTTATCTCGCCCCAAAGCTAGTTTAAAATTTAAGAATTGGCCAAAAAAAATACTGCAAAAGCAAAGATACTTTAATTTTTTCAGCTCAAATCAAATTCTTATAAAAATTGGATTTACTTACATTGAATCCTTATATAAATGTTGACATGAACCAGTTTTAACACCCAGTTAATAATCTTGTACACTACTTTTTTCATTTGTTTATCCAAGGTTCTCACCTATTCTGATCGGATGGAAGTATATGATAATGTGGAGACCGATACTTGATGTAAATCCATTGTCAACTTAGATAAATAAACAAATTGATTTACACTATTTTATGGCGTCTCCGTGGCCGTGCGGGAAAGTCGATGACTTTCCAATACGGACTCGGGGGTCGACGGATCGAGACTCACTGGCGGCGGATTATTTTTCAAATCACTGTCGTCGTTGAGATCGAGCTCAAGGTGGAGGGTAGGTTAGTTTAGACGAGCAAAAAAGGTCAGCAATGGCCTAATTTCCAGTAAGCATCTTACCTTTGCCTTACACTATTTTATTCTACGTATAACTGCAGTTTCGCTGAAGTTCCCAGGTCTGCCAAATATAGAATTCTATATTGATTTCAGCGAAACTGCAGTTATACGTTAAATAAAATAGTGTAAATCAATTTGTTTATTGATCGAAGTGGAAGTATATGTTTTATGTAACCACTTTTTTCAACCGATCTAGCAGAGCCAGTAAACTTTAGGTGGATATTTATTTCGCCTCTACAGATAACGTAATAGTCTTTATTGTCACTCTCCAAGTTATCTAACCTATGGTTTGATAGCAATTTCTTACCTTAAGATATCTAATGATAGTTTAATTATTTTATTAATTCACGCCTTCGTCACTGCTAGAGCTTCCTGCTTCACTCATTTTTTATGCCTCCGATTTCATCCTTCTTGCTTTGAGTTTTCAGTTTGGCCTGCTTATCATCCAATTTTCTCTGCTTTCGGCTGATCTCTTTGACTTACGACTGGGGACGTAAGGAGTTCAGTGTGCTGCCTTCTGCGATTTATTTTACTAGGGCCTAGAACAGAAAGGTAACTGTTTGATCATTGTTGACAAGTTCATTAGTTTCTGGTTCTATAATTTCATCACGTGTCTGCGTAGTAATGTGCGCACAGTCAGCTCCTTGATTAGCCACTGAATTAAATTCTGGAAATTTTGTGGATTAAATTGATAAATTCCGCAAGCCTTGAATCCAGAAATACCCTATTGGTTGGTAACAGTTTGTCTCAAAAACTTTCCAAATTGGTATCTTAGTAATTCTTCTTTCAGGGTGATTCCCAATCCACTGGCCACATGTGTATTCATGCAGTATTCCAGTACGTTTTTATTTGCTTGAAGAATACCATGACGAGAGTCTGGAGTAGTGTTGGCAACGATTTTAGATTAATGGATTAATTGAAAATCGCGATTTTTCACAGCGCAGAAATTCTAAAAAGTTGATTAATCGATAAATAGAAAAATCGATTAATCGATTTTCTTGAATATCGATGTGAAAAATCGCCGTCTTCGATTAATCGCTTAATAGAATAATCTAACAAAACTGATCATTAAACGGGCCAACAGGACACTGAATCAGTGAATTATTACTAATTATTCCTCGAGTAATAAATATATAATACTATTAATCGAAAAATCGGAAGACCGTCAAAACGATTAATCGAAAAACATATCGAAAGATCGAAAAATCGATTAATGGATTAATCGAAGTCCAAAATCGAATAACGGGTATTTCGATTTTCTATTAACCCCGAAATCGATTAGTCGGTCATCGGTTTTCGTGATTTTTGCTCTAGTCTGGAGCCGGTGTGTAGTATGGCTTGGTAAGCAGAGAACGTGGATGCCGATCTAGCATGTCTAACATCACTGCAGTGTGAGGCGTTGCCATCGAGAATTAGGACAACTGGTCCTAGCTCTTTTCCTGGTAAAAAGTGGTCTTTTATCCATAATGAAAAAATTCCACTCGCAGCAAAAGCTGAGTCTGGCGACATTACAACCGCGGAGCCCGGGGCATGTAGTCTTTGAACTCGTTTATCCCCACATGGCATAAGGCGGAAGAAAGTTTCCTATAGCGTTAACTCACACGAAGATGCTAATTGTTTCACCCTTATCTCCACTAATAATGGACTGCCCACTTTGGACCCCTTTGTGGCAATCACTTTTCCTGGTTTACTGCACAGCTGTTCACTTTCGTCTATAGTGAATATTTTACGTGGTTTATGAAGTAAATCAATCATGTTGTTTTAACGTAGCCAAAAGTAGTTTAAAATATGGATCCACTTTAGTATGAAACATGCCCAATGATCGCGTGGTTGACCTAGCCCGAGCTACTCATTCGTCAAGTTGGGTGTTGTTTAAAGAAAGTTTGAACCAATCATACCTGACCAACTTAGTTTCTTAGTTAAATCTACAATTCCGGTTATTTTTTGTAAGGCTAGATGCATCCTGACCATAATTAGAGCCTTACATACATTGTTATTAGCGAATTTTTTTTTAATTTCGCTTATGGGGAGATCTGTGTTATATATATATATATATATATATATATATATATATATATATATATATATATATATATATATATATATATATATATATATATATATATATATATATATGACCGATAACTCAAAAAATAATGGCCCGATCTTAACAAAATTTGCAGAGTGCCTTCCTTTTGCAAGTGGCTTGGATAAGTTCGTTAGTCAGGAAAATCGGACCAGGTTTTCCCGGAAAATTTTGTGTTTTCTTTATAAAAAAATCATATCTCCGGAAATAACAAAGTAAGGGCAACCAAATGGTACGCGTGTTTTTATTATAAAGAGTGAACTCTGTACCAAAATTTAGGTCCGTTGCTTTAAAGACAAAGAAGTTATGGGCAGTTAAAGCAACAACTTTTGGAGTTTTCCTCAAAACGTCAAACTCGCAATTTTAAACGTCAAAATTGGCAATGTTTAGGCAAAGAATGTGAAACAAATACCGCTTGTGAAAAGAAAATGTTGCAAGAACAGTGTTCTGCAAACCCTTAAGTTTCAGATTCAACCGTCATTTTACTAAAATATTTACAGAATATTCTTTTCAAATAGATCGTTTCTCTGATGCTTTGGCTGTCAGTTTAGTTAAGTTTGGTGGCTTTTTGGTTATTTGTTTGTAGGTTTAGTGAAGTTTATGGTTTAACGGTCTATAATTTTTTAGAGCTAATTATCGTAGAACAAATTCGTTAATGCATTTTTGCATATTTTATGGAAATATGATGCGTTTATAAGAAAAAAATCTGGACGCAGTAAGTGCGTTTTGGTAGCGAATTTTTGGTAAATTTGCAAATTAGGTCCCGAGGGCTTTTCAAAAAACTGTTTTCAGAAACCTGCCTACCCCCCCCCCTAGATCAACAAAACCCAAGAAAAATTTCTTGTTCACACCCCCCAAGGAAGTTACGGGACCAGGAGTGAATGGGGTGCTGGGCGGGGTGGCTAGTAAAAAGGAAATATGAGCAGAAAATGCGAATAAAACGGGCTTGAAAGTTGTCTTTTTCACATCTTGAAGCCATATCCCCCTTAAACCCTGCCTACCACGCACAGCACCCCTATTCCCCCAAAACATTTCTTGTTTACACTCCCCAAGGAAGTTATTGGACCAGGAGTGAGTACGGGTGTATAATTTTTTTAAGCTAATTTTCGTCGAAGAAATTCGTTAATGCATTTTTGCATTTTTTTATCGAAATATGATGCGTTTGTAAGAAAAAATCTGGGCTCAGTAAGTGCGTTTTGGTAGCGAATTTTCCGTAAATTTGCAGTTTAGCTCCCGAACGTTTTTAAAAAAACTGTTTTCAGAAACCTGACACCCCACCTCCTCCTCCCTCCCCCCACGGATCCAGAAACCCCAAGAAAAAATTCTTGTTCACACCCCCCAAGGAAGTTACATGAGTAGGGGTGCTGAACGGGGTGGGTAGTAAAAAGGAAATATGAGCAGAAAATTCGAAAAAAGCGGGCTGGAAAGCTGTCTTTTTCACATCTTGAAGCCATATCCCCCTTAAACCCTGCATACCCCGCACACCACCCCTATTCACACCCAGTCCCATAACTTCCTTGGCGGGTGTGAACAAGAAATTTTTCTTGTGGTTTGTGCATCCAGGTGAGGTCCTAGTAATGTTTCTGAAAACAATTTGTTGAAAAGCGTTCGGGAGCTAATCTGCAAATTTACCGAATTTTCATTAAATCCTTCAAATTTCAATAACTCAATTTGCTATTAAAGTAAGCTTTGTTGGATAGAAAACCAACATTTAAGTTTATTTTCGGAAAATTTTTGTATATTTTCAAACAACCAGTAATTTTGATAAAATATAGTACATTGTTTCTACTACATAGGCTATACGGGTAATCAGATTGATGCTTGCTCGCATTTGCTATTAAAAACATTTTTATGGAAATTCACTTCCATAACACATTTGCTGCATCTAGACTTTTGAAAAATGTTTATATATTTTCAAACAATAAATTTATTTCAATGAAATATGGTACATTGTTTCTACTATATAGGCAACCAAGTTTGATGCCTGCTTTCATCAAAGAAAGACATTTCTAATGGAATGGAAAGTATTCGATCATGGGACGCTCAAACATTTCGTTTTAATAATAATTGATTTTTGTATAAAAAAGGCAGTTGTCTCAATCATTAAAATTATCCAGCATAAGTAAAATGACAGTCCCATTGAATGATACATTACCCCTTGAGCGTTGTGAAGCCTGATAAGTTACCCTGTACGGAAACCATACTCTAAAAAGCGTTTCCTGCCGCAATAGAAAATAAAATAAGCGAATATATAACACAAAGGTACAAGTATGCGATAAGATAAAAATCAGCTAAAATTAAGGATGACGTAAAGTTACCACTATTACGAAATGTTCTGTTATAAAATAGCCAAAGGAATGAAGATGCTAATAAAGATATGCAAGATAATGATAGGTCTTTTTGTGCTTTATGTCGATTCCGCATTAATGAAAGCCCTTTCCTTTACACTTGCAATCCGTCACGCGGTGTTAATATTTTTACTAAGTACTGCTTATACGAATATTATGCTAAGTAACCATAACTTGTATCCGTTCTGAATAATTTTATGTATTAAATGTTGGAATGAATAGAATATGCCATCTCCACTAGTTGGTTAAAATTGTTAAGTCTATCACAATGTGACATAGAATTCTCCTTAGCGAGAACAAAGACATATACAAAGTCAATTATTTTATTTTTTATGCTGACCGACTGTTCACTGGCATTGGTAAAAATTGCTTTTATCATCACAGTCTAAAGGCGACGTCTGCTTGTCGTTGCAACAATGACTGCCATGGTTGTAGCTCTTTGAAGTGAATTGTGATTGAGGCTCCGGACTAAAGAAGACATTCATTTTGAACATTTATTATCTTATCTCTGTTGTGTCATTCGTGATTTAAAATTTTATTTCGGTGAATTTTCTTTAAAATATTTCACTAATAAGGAGATCGCAACTTTTGAATTTTGAAAAATTTAAGAGCGAAAACTAGGTTCTGATAACGGGACGGTATCTTACGTCTAAACAGCACACTTTTAAAAGATTTTTTTGAAGTAACGTTATGTAGGTAAATAGTAGCTACATTTTAAAAAGTTTTTAGTATACAGATGTTCAATAAGAGGGTGGCACATCAAAGTTATGTTTTTCTTATGGAAGAGCCTATGTTTGACGGCAAGTTTAAATTCTACGCAAAAAATAAGATCCACTTCTATAACGGTTCCTTATATCTATCTATTAGGGTTTTTGAGATATTTTGCTTTTTCGATATTTGAGCGAAGGTTTGAAAAAAATATATTTACGTACAACAAAAATTTTGAAGAAAAATTCTTTTGTAACCTAAAATATTAGGATCATTTTTTTCCCTCGGGGCTCGTGCGCGGCCGTGCCGCCCCGACAGCACTGCAACCCTTGGTTGATTGTGCATACCCTTAGTCTTACCACCCATTTCAAAATCACTGTGCCTTGAACTAGTCTGCACAGCGATTGGTAGGGTGAAGTTTTATATTGCTCTGTCTCCGGTCTAGACAGACCGTAGATAAGTTGTCTTTTGCGGTCCAGAGCTTTACACTCGCACAAGATGTGCTGCGCTGGTTCCTCCTCCTCGCCGCAGAGTCTGCATGCGAGGTCCCCCTCGAACCCCTCGAATTTTATGCAGGTGTTTCTTGACGGCCATGTGTCCCGTCAAGAGACCTGTTGTGTTTCTGAGCTGTCCTCTGCTAAGATTTAGCAGCTCCACAGCTCTCTTTGAACTGGGTCCGTCAATTATTGACTTCCCATGTCTGAGCCCTGGACAGTGCGCTCAGTACACCTTGTGTTGGTTTCTGACCCAGGACTTAATGGCCCCCGGGCAGTGCTCTTTGTCACGCCCAGAGCCGGTTCTGGTCCCATAAATGGTTATGCTGACCCTCTCTTCGCGAGACTGTCAGCTTCTTCATTGCCTTTGACCCCCGAGTGACCCGGCACCCAGATGAGGGTTACCTCATTCTGCCCAGCCAGGTCGCTCGTCTCATCTCTGCACTCACACACCAGCCAGGAATTTACCCGTGGGCTACTTAGTGCCTTAAGGGCTGCCTGGCTGTCTGTGACTATGAGGATCCGCTTGTTGGTGTAGCCCCTCCTCTTGTTCTCCCACACACAGTGCAGGATGGCGTACATTTCGGCCTGAAACACCGTTGCATGGGCTCCGAGGGAAATACTATGACTTACCCTCGGTCCTTCCGAGTAAACACCTGCCCCCGTCCCACGCTCCCCGCCGGATCCGTCCGTGAACCAGACGAGCGCGTCCCGTGGTATGCCGGGCGTCTCCTCCCGCCATACCTCGCGGTGGGGGAATTCGGATCATTGCTCTGTCACCTAATGCATTTGACAGATTTGAATAGTCTACAGGGTGCTCAAATTATCCTTGCATTTTATGGGCACATTTAACTCCAATTATCTTGGTTATTTTAAATACAACACCCTGTATTTTATTTAGTCATAATTTTGCCATTTTATTCCCTTTAAAACTACTATAGTATTGAATATACCTGTGTGTTTTTTGTTTCTTTAACGTCGGCCTATTTTGGCGACTATGGCCAATCACCGACGCCAGGGAGCAGTTTCACCTTACTATCCTGGAAATTGTGTCGATACCCCTGCGTTTCTGTAAGAAGGGTATGGATCTTTATCGTGATCAACATTGCATGAACACGGGACCGACGGATTTACGCCCCCTCCGAAGTGCGGAACACGCAGACATTCGACTTGCTCAAATACGATGCCACAACCTCAGTTAAAGTTAATTGTACAGTATGCATTGAAAAACTAAATGGAGAACCGTGGGATCGAACCCAGTACGCATCGGTTCAGAGGCACACGTTCTTACCATTTAACCACTGAGGCTCTTGCATCTACCCAAACGTTGAGATTTTGATGAGGTAAAATTTTGCCAAACTTGTCCTAATTTTCTCTACAATCAATGGTTAACTGTGTGCCGTTGTCTTTTTAAGACAATGATTCATATGTTCTAGAGTGCTACTGTCACTTCAGTGTAGTTTAAGTTTCAAATTGACTCATTATTGTGCACCTGCGAAAATAAAACAATATTCGCTTCAAGAAAGAATCGATGTGATATTAATTATCGGAGAATGTTTAGGAAACTGTTTCCAACATCAAGACTATATGGTGCAAAATTCCCAAATAGGAAGCATCCCAAAAAGGAAGTATTTGAAAGTTCGCTAGGCAGATTTTGTACTACAGAAAGTGTTGGTTATGACAAGGTAACTGTAACTAAACCAGTTACTGATCATGAAGACAACGAACTCCAAGTTTTGCAATCTGTAATTGAAAATCCGAATGCTAGTACTAGAGTAATTGCAAATGAAACATTTGAAAGTCACATCAGTGTATGGAGAATTCTTAGAAACATAAATACCACCCAATCCATATTGAAATGCATCAAGATTTATATCAGAGTGATTTTGACAGACGTTTCGAGTTTTGTTTATTGGAGTTGCATTGCGTCGAAGAAGACAGTGAGTTTTTTAAATTTGTGTTATTTTCCGACGAATCGACATTTCATAATAATGACGTAGTGAACATACATAATTTTCATTATTATGACACTGAAAATAAACACTCGTTTCGTACACTCGATCGTGAAAAACGTTTGAGTGTTACTGTTTAAGGGGGAATTATAGGCGTTGGACCTTATTTTTTTATGAACATCTGAATGAACAAACATTTTTAACTTCATTAATGGTAATTGCCTCTTAACATCAGAGTAAGAATGTGGCTTCAATTAGATGGCGCGCCGACTCATTTTACAGGCATTGTGAGAAATTATCTGGATACAAAAGTTTGAAATAAATGGATAGGGAGAGGTGGTCCCTCTCGATGGCCCCCTAGATCCCCATACTCAACCCCCATGGACGTTTTTATGTGGTGATTATATCAAAAATAAAAGTTTCTATATTCTGATGTTACTGACCTATCTTTGATGGGTAGATAGTCTATTCATCCCTCTGATGACGCTAATTTTGTTAGCGAAACGATCGTTAGGTCTAAAAACTGCATTGTGATGAATTGGGTTCTCCAAATTGTACTTACCAGTGCTCATCATAGGTTCCAAACTTTACTTATTGTACGCTCAAACTAAATCTTCTAAATACGTAGCAAATAACATTTACTTCTTTCGTCTTCCTACGTTTTAGTATTTTTCAAATTATAGTTCTTATAATGAACAAAGTTCCTTTGAAAAAACTGTCACGAAGGATGATAAATAAATGGTATAATAGTTTTGATAAAAAAGGAATATAATAAATCATGAACTCACTCATTTCACAGAGAGAAATTAGAAAAAAGTGTACAAATAAGTAGATAGGAATTTTTAAATGCTTCGAAAGCAATTGGTCCTACTATGGCCTACTTAAGCATTAATTGTAGAGAAAATTAGAATAAGGCAAGATTTTACTTCACATCAAAATCTTAACATTTATCTTCTAAACTAATAGACCGAATTTCAAAAATAAAAAAGCAATGTATAAGGAATCAAAAGCTCATTTCAACGAGCTATCACATGACCCCTATTCCCATTGAAAAAATAAGGGATGACACCTCCGATCAGGAGGGTAAAGTTTGGGCCTTTTTGCGTCAAAAGTTGTCCTCCGCACAAGCAAACTTGCCGTGTTTATTTCGACAAAATCTTTTCCTGGCACTTATGGCTGCCAGCTCGTTTCGATCAGAAAATACTTGGCCGATTTCTCTCAAATTCGGTGAGTACCTTCCTTTTGTAAATGGCTTGGATAAGTTGATTAGCTAGGAAAATCGGTCCAGTTTTTCCCCGGAAAATTTTGTCTTTTCTTCCGGAAAATTTTGTGTTTTCTTCCGGAAATTTTTATATCTCCAAAAATAACAAAGCTATGGCTACCAAATTTTGTACGCGGGTTTATATCATCAAATGTAAACTACGTACCAAAATCTAGATCTGTAAGCTGGAAGAACAAAAAGTTATAGGCATTTAAAGAAAAACATTTTGGCTGTCACTGATGAGCAGAGAAACGCACAAAAACAAAATATTTTGTGTGGATAACAAAATCTATTGTATACTAAAGACAAAGATTAAGTTTTTTTGGCCCAAAAAAGGTCAAGAAATGCGAGAAAAAATTATTTGAAAAATGTATAGTTTTTTATCTTAAAACGTCAAAGTCGCGGTTTGAAACGTGAATAAAGGCAAGTGCTTTATGGTAGTGAATTTTCATAGATATAATCTGGCACCAAACATTTTAAATATTAAATGCCTATAACATTTTTTCCCTCATAATATAGAGATCTAAATTTTGGTATACGGTTTACTTTTTATAACGTCAAGCTACGTACCAAATTTTGTTACCATAGCTTTATCAATTTCGGAGGTAAAAAAAATTCCGAAGGAAAACCCTAGATTGTCTCAGAAAACCTGGTCGGATTTTCCTGGCTAACGAACTTATCCAAGCCATTAACAAAAGGAAGGTACCTGCCAAATTTCATCAGTATATATATCTATCTATATATATATATATATATATATATATATATATATATATATATATATATATATATATATATATATATATATATATATATTAAAAAAAAACAATAAAAATTGAAACTGACCCCGGATATGACTTCTAGGGGTTCTAGTTCGCGCTTATATGAAATTTTTCTTTTAATTCAAAGGTCTGGATGTCCCCATCAGTGAATTTTTTCTACGAAAATTCACCGAAATTGGTTACTTTTACGCAAAGAACCTGAAGCGAATACGAATTATATATAATAATTTCAATAAATGGGCTTCAGTTAAGGTTCGGTTCGTGTGTAGTTAATTAAACGAACAAAAACATGCTTTTAAACCAAGCAATATTTCATATGCTTTTAACTACTATTGGCCCAATCTGGCAACAGTGTTTAGCACAGAAAGGCGAGGACAGAACTTGTTCTCGTCCGATGAGTGTTTTGTGCACGAGGTGAATGTTGCAGGAGGATCGTCGTCTGCTTGTGGTCATGCATTCGCGTTGTAGGAAGAGAAGGGTAAAAGAAGAGATCTGATAGCGGCAACCTTTACTTTAAAAAAGTGCTCGCGAACAAGTTGCATGTTGTCTCCACGCTTACCTTGCTTTGCCTTGCCTCCTTGTTCAGGCCAGAGCCGTGTTCGTGAAGCCGTCGTCATAGCATTCTTGGAAATTGTAGAAACAGTCACCGCCCTAGTTAGGGTATGGGATGCGTAATTAGTGTTTGCTGTTTGGTTTTCTGGTTCCGGGGAAAACTTTTTGAAAACGCTATATTTTTGTAAATATCAGAGTAACTGGAATGAGACTTTATATGTGGCTAGAAATAGTGCAAATAAACCTATGTTGTGAATTCTAAGTAATTTGGTACACAATATTTAGAGTTTTTTCCAAATTAAAAGTAAAATCCCAAAGACATGCATTGAGACGACTTAGTGGTTAACATCCAATGACTGACATACAGAGTAGTTAACTGCTAGCCGTAGATTGATTCATACAACAGGTATAATCCATACACCAACGGTAACCAAACTAAACATATACCAGGCATAACACATACTACCCGAACCAGCAATCGTGAAATCTCTGCCGCAATTATGGACAATGACGGACATGAAATTAAAAATTTGCCAAGTAATTGTTATTTAACTGTGGGATTCAATCAATGATTAAAGTACACTATAATTGTAGCTTTACGAACGGCCTCAAATACAGTCTTCGCGCAGCATAGTTATATTGTGCTGTCGCATAATATAGTACGAATGTAAACAAAATCTGGTTAAGTCTGTATAAAAATGATTCTAAAATAGTTTCTTTTATCTTTAAACTTAAACATAAGACGTCATATAAGACTGAAACAGTCGTGGAAGTGTTTCAATGGTAATTCTACTAATTGCTACGTATACTTTGAATATAATATCCCGGGCATGAAGCTGATCTAAACAAAACGTTTTTTGACGTATACCCAGATGGCTCAGAGACGTCCCGCTTTGCTTCATAAGTAGAAGGTTATGCGATCGAATCCAGTTCGATAAATGTATGTTTATTAGTGAATTTTCTTAAAAAAAATTCACTAACGAGGAGATCCCGACTTTTGAATTTTGAAAAAATTTCTTTAAATGACCGCGAACTAGGCCCCCTAGAACACATATCCGGGGTCAGTTTCAATTTTTATATGTTTATATATATATATATATATATATATATATATATATATATATATATATATATATATATATATATATATATATATATATATATATATATATATATATATATATGTATCACACCGATAACTCAAAAAATAATAGGCCGATTTTGACTAAATTTGGTGGAAAAATTCCTTTTGCAAATGGCTTGGATAAGTTCGTTATCCAGGAAAATCTGACCAGGTTTTCCCTGAAAATTTTGTGTTTTCTTTCGAAAAAAATTTATATCTCCGGAATTAACAAAGTAAGGGCAACCAAATTTAGTACGCTAGTTAATATCCTTATAGGTAATCTACCTACCAAAATTTAGCTATGTAGGTCAAAAGACAAAAAAGGCATTTAAAGAAAAATAAATTGGGGTTTTCCTCAAAACATCAAAGTTGCGATTTAAAACGTCAAAATCGGCAACATTTAGGCAAAGAACTTGAATCTAATACGGGATATGGAAATCAAATGTCTCAAGAAGGATGTTTTACAAATTCTGAAGTCTTAGTTTCAACCGTCATTGTGCTTCATTTTACTAAAATGTTTCCAGAAAATTCATTTCAAATAGACCCTTACTCTGATGCTTGGCAGTAGCCTTAGCTTTAGAGTTTATCGTTTAATGGTATATAATTTTTGTCGAATTTTCGTCAAAAATCAATAAAGCTCAATATATCCGTTATTATACAAGATATGAAGAAAATTTGTATATATTAATTATAGGGTGTCTTGAGCTACATCTTAAAAAAATATTTCTACAATCACAGGATGGCCCATAAGTCGTTGGTGATACAAATTTTCTTCTTTTTTTTTAATCAAACACGCCATATGTTATTGCATTTTTGAATTTTTCAGCGATGCATGTTTGTAAGAAAAGAAATTCGGGACGCAGCAAGTGCGTTATGGTAGCGAATTTTCATTAAATGCTTCAAATTTGAATAGCTCAATTTGCTATTAACCTATAAGGTTGACCAAGAAACGAGTTTTTCTGGGAACACTTTAAGTTTGCTTTTGGAAATTTTTGTACATTTTCACACAATAAAGTTATTTTTATGAAACATGGCACATTGTTTTTACTATATAGGTTATACTGGTAACCAAAATTGATGCCTGCTTTCTTAAAAAGGAAACACACATATTTGCAATTAAAAACATTTTTATGAAAATTCACTACCATAACGCACTTGCTGCGTCCAGAGTTTTTTTATGTTTTATTTTGACGTTTGATTAGGTTGGCGATTAATAAGGAAAAACAACAACAAACGTTTATAATTTGACAGATACTTTACTTTTCTAAATATGAATTAAGTTTCCTTCTGGAAATCTTCTGTAAAGCGACATACAATATCTACAGATATAGCAAAAGTTAGTTCTTTAGCTTCATAGAAAATTGAGTTTTGGGCATTTTTCTCAAAAGGAGTTAGGGTACAATTTTTTTTTTTGATAATAGAGAGATCGATGGTAACACTTTCGAAAGAATTCTTCACATGTGCACTAGGATCTATAAAATCGATCTTCAAGGTCTGTGTAAGTTTAAAGTATTAACTTTACTAATATGCCGTGTAATTTCATTGTACAATTCTTATAAAAATTCGCTACTATAACGCACTTGCTGCGTCCCGAAATGTTTTCTTTTTGTTTTTGAATTCTGATATTTTCCCGGTGGGAAGTTTTCATTGACACACTCTGTATGAGATGTCACCTTGGAGAGGCTATTGCAGCGCTAATACTTATTGATCATTCTGGTTTTTTTAAAGAACTTTTTTCAACTTTGCCTAGAGTATTCTTCTTTGGCTTTTTCGAGACACCTTTCCCTTGTTAAAGGTTTTTTTTTTAAACCTTTTCTCTAGAATTTCCTAGAAACAAAAATTTTGGGACGCAGCAAGTGCGTTATGGTAGCGAATTTTCATAAAATGCTTCAAATTTGAATAACTCAATTTGCTATAATCCTAGAAAGTTAAATTTTGGGACATAGTTAGTTCCTTAGCAGGGCAACATAACTACCAAATTTCATCAAAATAACTTGTTAGTTTTTTTAAACAATTTTTTTTATAGAAGAACTGGTCAGACAGGGCTAGCTAACGAACTCGTCCGCGGTCTTAACAAAATTAAAATATTTGGTTCAAATCAATATATATATTATATATATATATATATATATATATATATATATATATATATATATATATATATATATATATATATATATATATATATATATATATATATATATATATATATATTTACAAATGAGTGCGCATTTGGGCCCCTAGAACCCGAAACCAAGGTCTGTTAAAACTTTTAAATGTATGTATGTATATGTATATATATATATATATATATATATATATATATATATATATATATATATATATATATATATATATATATATATACATACATATATACATATATACATATATACATATATACATACATACATACATACATACATACATTTAAAAGTTTTAACAGACCTTGGTTTCGGGTTCTAGGGGCCCAAATGCGCACTCATTTGTAAAAAGTTTTGAAAAATCTCACCATCGATACCTCTCTATTATCGAATTTTTTAAAAATAAATATTCAAAAATTTATTTATATATATATATATATATATATATATATATATATATATATATATATATATATATATATATATATATATATATATAACGTAAAAATAATGGGCTGATATCTATTTACTTTAAAAAAATTCTTAGCTCATTTCTATAAAAACTACCATAACACACTTGCTGCGTTCAGACTTTTGTTATATACGTGTTTAACGAAACATATTCATTATCTCTTATCTTTTTATGGAATTTACATTATTTTCTAGTAAAATGTTTTTTAATAAAAAGGTATGCAGGAGGTATTTTATAATACATGCTTAGTAGGATTCTTTTTTGTATTTTTTTTTGTAGCAAATGTTAACTGTAAATTGACTTTCTCAAAAGAGGTTTTAACAGCATTTTGAAGAAAGCCAATTTACAGCTAACATTTGCTACAAAAAATACATTAAATAATTGCTAGGTAACCCAAAGGATAAAGATAAAACCACAGAATTGTCGAGAATCTATGAAATAGGTTGTAAGGATTGTGAACTTAAATATGTTGGGCAAACTAAAAGAACTGTTGACACTAGATTTAAAGAACATTTAGCGCAAATGAGATATGACACTATTGATAAATCCTGTATTGCTCAGCGCATTTGAGAGAATAGTCATTATGTAGATAAAGAAAATCTCAAGTTGATCAAAAGTGTCAGGCGGTCGCGTCAGCTAGATGCTTACGAAAGTATAGAAGTTAGAAATTTGCTCAAAAATGTTTCGATGAATAGGGTAGGTCCGGTTCTATCTAGTCCATTGTTCGAACTGTTATCTTAATAACTAGCATGTCCTTAGGGGGAATATTTGATAATGACACACAGTATTACAAAGGCAGGTATGCAGTTCTAATTACAGGGATTTAAGACTCAAGAGTGGAGGTCTGTCTGTATTCCTTCCTGTTCGCAACTGCTTGGCAACTAACAAATAAATAGTAGTTCTAGTCTTTATTCGCTTAGTTTTTTCATCCCTCTGATGACGCTAACTTTGTTAGCGAAACGATCGTCAGGTCTAAAAACTGTATTGTGATGAATTGGGTTCTCCAAATTATAATTATTAGAGGAATAGTTAGAACTTGTGGAAAACCTGTGCCAATTGATGAAATGTGGAAGCTACAAAGAAATGAAAAGCCTGCAACACGGAGTGATGGTTGCGACAAGACGGCATCGCCTGTATACTAAGATGATTGCTACATTTTTATAGTTTCCCGAACATTAGAGTGTTTTCATCTCTTCAGTCATCTATTCCATTTAATCTTTCCACACATGAATCAACTATTATACCCTCCCCATTAATGTTGGGGTAATTATATACGCCATAGCTTGGTTGCTGATTAGAGAGACGAGATTAATCAGATCAAAGCGAGGCATTACCCTATTCTAAATGAATACCTTCAACTTCCTATTTTTCTCGTGTAATTCTTGTATTTTCAATTTGGTTCACATCATACGACATACGCTCTCTTGGAGTTACGAGCCAGCCAACTTCATGAGACAAACCTGCCTGTGGTGGTGGGAGGTAAACAAGGTAGTTATTCACTGACAATCGACGTTGCCAGCTTTAGTGGGAAAATCCTTACTTTAGAGAAGCTTTAAGCGTTTCACAGTCGTATAAAGTTAATTATATTTTCTCCTTTTTGCAACCTCTCAAAACTGGTGTTGTTATTTTAGAAGCAAATTATTAACCTTTTTTAGACATTGTAAAGGTGTTTGGCGCTGCTTCGTGAGTCACCGATGCTGAGTTTTTAATTATTATAAAGGACACCGAATTTCTAAGAATGATCTATTTTGTTTTATTGGTTTTTGCGGCATTTTCTGTTGAATCTTCTGATTACTTTTTTTTTAAACAATGTAAACAAGCCTGTTTGATAACTGACTGTGTGACCACTTATAACACCGTTTCGGATAAAAAAAGGGAACTAGGCTTTTCCATCTTCTTTTTATCTCTTTCTCTTAACAATCGTAAAGAGTTTTTTCTGTAATATCAGAACTATTACTTATAGTGTTACTCTAATTAATATATCTACAAAAAAAAACCTTTAAAAATGAGTTCGACCGATACGTAATGACCACATCGAACACTTCTTGTTTAAATGTTGACTGGGAATTTGTTAAGAAGCTTGTACAGCTTACACACTACAGAATTTAAAATTGGCAACGCTGCAGCCAGCCGGCAGTCTCTGGTGTTTATTTTATGTATGCAGGAGTTCATTATGGCCGATGACTCTTCAATGCAGTCTGCAATTTACTCTGCTTCTCTGCATTCACTCTGTATACACCTATTTATTATTCATTAATGTATTGTATCTACCGACGCAAAACACACCTTACTTAGTCATTTTTATAATTACCTCTATTTATGTCTTATTAGCATTGAAAAAATCATTTTATATTCGTAAATATCAAAAGTCGGGACGTAACAAGTGAGTAATAGTAGCGAATTTTCATAAGTTTGTAATAGATAACGCAACTTACCTTATCGCTTAACAATATAATTGTATCTACCTGTTTAAACTTATTTGTGTTGTTACGTTTAGTATTTGAATGATTGATAACCTTCTAATGACACCCATTTCTCTGCGCGCGTACCCTCCCACACATCACAGTAAATTTAAGTAACTGATTTTTATAAACAATTCACTCCGAAGCAGCTGAATTTTTTGTACGAATTTAATGTCATACATGTGACATTCTGTTGATTAGAAACATTAATGATGGCTAAATCATTAAATATATCCATCTTTGTATATTCCATTCAACTTTACATCGTACAGTAATGTCCTCTTCTAACAACAAAGTATATATTTCGCTGCATTTTCAAAATTATGTTAAATTTAATTCCGAAAAACTTATATTGCAATTATTCAACCAACTAAGTTTTGGAATATTGCATCTATTATAGTTTAATGACAATATATTAGTTACATTTCGTAAGAATAAATTGACAAGTTTCAAAGATATGGCGTTTTCGAGAAGAAAATGGTGAATTTTCGATGGGAAAACTTTACTCTCAGAACTGTCCAACAAACTTAGCCTTCGGGAAGGAATTACCAAAAGTCTGTAGGTGAACGCTTCGCGAACCATGTTGCACGCACGCACGGACGCGCGTGCACATACACACACACAAAAGACCTCTCGTGCAGAGTTAAAATATTGTTAAAAAGGCTGTTGGAACGTCAAGAAGTTCAAACTAAAGATTTATATTGTGGGTCTCCAGGAAAATCGTTCAAGTACAACTTGGCCAATTTTATAATTAACATTGCAAACTCAACGATCTAGCGAGTGATAACCTACCTTTTCAAAGGCGCAAAAGAGGCTCCTTCCTACATAGCAGTATTCCAGAATAGAATCAAATGCAGGCTGACAACAGAGTTCTCATCGTACTTAGATAAGAAGCAGATCGAACAATTCAAATCCATCTGGTGCGCCAGCGGAGTGCTTTGTGTAGTCACTGAATTTCAAGAACTGTTTTGTGTTTTTCAATACTAAAAAAAGACTAAAACATTGGAAAGTTTTTGTTTTTGTTAAGCATGTTTTAGCAAAGAACTTGCATGATTTCCTTTTCTATTTTCTAGGGGTCGACAGCCCTTCTTGAGATTTCCAGTTTTGGTAACTGACGTTACGACAGTTACTCCTCCTAGTCTATATATATATATATATATATATATATATATATATATATATATATATATATATATATATATATATATATATATATATATATATATATATATATATATATACTTATATACTTATATACTTATATAAGACATATTGTACAATTATAAGGAACAAATAAATAAATTATATATTTACAGTATAAAACTGACGTCGGATATGGGTTAATAGGGGCTTTCATTCGCGCTCATTTAAAAACAAATTTACCAAAATTCGAAAGTCGCTTTTACTTTACAGAAATACAAGAGTTTGTTTGATACATTCATCCCTATTTTTACTTTTTTTTTACATCCCCACATCCGTCTATGATAATTATTTTTATGAAGTCTATTACTTCTATGGTCACAGGCATCTTGTAAAGTGTGTTGTTGACAGCGAACGCTCTGGAATTATATTTCTAGAAGGGACCAGTAGTGACAGGTGTAGAAGAATGTAGAAGGTCTAGAATCTCTATGGACAGTATAAATAGGTGGCCGCAGATAGAGTCAGTCAGTCAATAGTGAGTTAGTGTTGGTAAGCGATCATAGAAGGCGTATAGTGGAGTGTAGTTCTACGGACATTTAGTAATAGAGAGAAATACTTCAGTTGATGGTGGTATTGAAAAATAGGTCGTTATAATAAATTAGTAGTTTGAAAAGCTGTGTTTTGTTAGTCAACAAATCTAGAACCCCGAAGCACGTAACAGTATATTAGAAAATGAAGCGGGTATTTATTAATGAACATATGCCATAAACGTCAATACCTCAATGCATAAGGTGGCCTAAACTGTTTTTTTGTTGTTGTTAATGATTCGTAGCAGCACACATTTTATAAGTATATTTAAATTTAGTTTTTTATGGCAGGTTATAGTGAGCATCTTTCGCATAAAGTTTTTGATATGGTTTACCAAAAAAAAGTTATCTCTAAAAGGGGAATCGATTTTTTTGCGTTTTCTTGAGAAGTACAAAAAAAGCTATTTGTTGATAATACTGTCTAAATAGTAGTAATGGTAAAATAAAATGTTTCTTTGACTTCTTCAAACCACTTATTTACTTGCTTTTTTTTTCCCTCAGGGCTCGTCCGCGGCCTTGCCGCCCCGAATTTACTTGATTTGCCATTTTATCTATCCATAACGTATTACCTATCAAGTATTCGTTGAGTTTCGAAAGTAGTTGCCTGCTGTCAAGATGGATGCTCTTCACAGCTCGAACCCATCGTTGTTGGTGAGAGACATTGTGATAACCAGGGCTCGGATTTTATGCAATTCGCTTTTTTTGTGTGCATAAGTTGCATATTTTAGTGTATTTTGCCTAAATTGCATATTTCCATATGTTTTGCATTATTTGCATATTTTACAATTTTTAGGGGTTTCCGTATATAGCAAAATCCATATACTTGTTTCAATGTAAGCAACTTCTAAGGTACATTTATAGGCCGTTCAAATGTAGCTGGCGGAAAGGAGATTCCAAATTCCTGGTATTGTACAGTTCGAGCGCTTCACTCGGATATAAGACAGTGCGCTAGACAGGGTGAGATACCTCTTTCTTAGAATCTACCGCCTCCTAGCTTTGTACGTTCTATACCTAAATGAAACTAGTAGCTAGTAGGTGAGAGTATAAAAACAAATTCTTGGAAGGATTGTCGGTAATGGCGCTCTTTTCTTTGTACTTTACATCAACGTGAAATAAATAGCAAAATGCAATTTGTTGGTATTGTATAAATCTCAAATTCGTAAGAACTAGGGTTTTACAATCGCCTATCATAAAAACTGTCTGGAATTCCCAATTATAACTGCAGAATGTATTGAAAGGACTGACCGCCAGGTAATTTTATTCGTATCTTAAGTGTCGTGCGAAGACATTAAAGGGGATTAGGGCTGATTTATCTACGCGCCAGTAGTGTCTAGAATTGAAATAATTTGTTTCTCTTATTTAGTTTGCTTTAGTGCTGCTTGTGCTTAGTTGCACGCGCAGTGAATTTACTTCATCTTTAGACAGTGTTAGTGTAGGGTTGTTTTTATCATTTTATACCGTAAAAAATATGCTCCAAATTGCCAAGCTGGATACGGCCACACTCAGGGCTCTCCGTAGATGGTGACAACGTTTTTTGTAAACCATGCGGGAAAGTGGTAAGTTACTTTTTATTTTAAGCAAGTGATCTATTTTCTTTGTTTTTCTAACCTTCGCCACTAATCAGCCCAGTATCTATTTGCTAAATTTTCCGACACATGATTTTTATAATCGAAAATTATAAAATTCAAACGAAATAAAAAACTAAATAAAGTATTAAAAAATACATTGGAGTTCTTAAAAAAATTACTGAAATACAAATTAAATATATACTTCTTTATTTTTATTACGTAATTCACGGATATTGTATAAAAACAATACTAAATTTCTATTTACTCGAAAAAAATGTAGATGCCTGTAGTAATATTGATTTCTTTTCGAACAGATTTCAAGCGCAAGGAAATATCTCACAGACCAACACTGTAAGACACCTCTGCATCAAAGAAATTGTGAAAAACGAAATTCAAATAATACATCCCAAGCATCAATACGCGAATGTTTGGGAAACCAAACAAATAAAGCAGAAGAGGATACCTTTAAATTTGACTTATGCAAGGCAATGGTTGCTTCTAACATTCCACTGAATAAATTAAATAACACTGTCTTCAAGCCATTTTTGGAAAAATATTGTAAACAGTATATACCAGATGAAAGTACTTTGAGAAAAAATATGGTTGAAAAATGCTATTTAGAAACTTTTTCAGAAGTAAAAAGTCTTATAAAAAATAATTTTTGTTACGTTGTACTAGATGAAACTCAAGATGTTTGTGGTAGATATATGGCTAATTTAATGATAGGCACCTTAACTGAAATTTCTTCATCTAGACCTTATTTAATTGCAGTCAAAGAATTAGAAAAAACAAATAATATTATTATAACAAGATTTATTCAAGAGGGTCTGTCAAACGTGTTGTTACCAAATGCTGTACCAGTTTGATAAAGTTTTATTACTGCTTACCGATGCTGCATATATGGTCAAAGTAGGAATTCATTTAAAAATATTTTATCCCAACTTAATTCATTGTACGTGTCTGGCTCACGGGTTAAAGAGGGTAGCAGAAGAAATTAGACAGCAATTTCCTTTAGTCAATGAATTTATTAATAATATGAAAAAAGTGTTCGTCAAAGCTCCTTTAAGAGTTCAAAGATATAGAGAAGTTCTGCCTGAGGTACCATTAGCTCCTAGACCTGTTAATCACGCGATGGGCTTATTTTATTTTGAACATTTTAGAGAAATCACGGAAGTAATGCTTGAATTTGCAGATGAAGCAGGTGCGTCAGTGAAACAAGCAAAAATTATTTTAAAGGACTCCAAATTGAGCCAGCAATTATGTTTTATAAACAGTAATTATAAAATAGTTACAGAAACTATAAAAAAAATCAGCAGCAAAATGTTTTGCTAACTGAATCAGTTAAATTAATAGAACATTTCAAAGAAACTATTGATAAAGCAAATAGGCCTGTTGCAAAACAAATTACAAAAAAATTATCAAAAACAATCACAAAAAATGAGGGTTTTACCAATTTAACGCAGATTGCAAAAGCTCTGGAAGGAGATTTTTCAGACGATTTAAACAATGTAGACCCTACCATATTGTCAAGCTTAAAATATGCTCCAATTACCTCAGTCGTCGTAGAACGGAGTTTTTCTTCGTATAAAAACTTACTATCTGAGAAAAGGCAATCCTTCAAAATAGATAATTTAGAGCGCCACTTATTAATATCTGTTAATAGTAATAAATGCAATAATAATATTAATGAATAATTAATTAATAATATAATTAGGGTGCTATGTGATATTGATTGTGAATCAATACTATGACTATTTATGAATTGCATATATCGATATTTTTGTGCATATTTTGTTCAAGTTGGTGGATATTTTTTTCAAATTTCCTGCATATATATGCGCATATTTCACATAAAAAGTTTGCATATAAATCCGAGCCCTGGTGATAATTAACTTGTAACTTGGTGTATTGTCTTGATTGAAGAGTATCTCTTTTATCAACTTTCCGAAACTTTTTTCTTCATAGCTTAACTCAGCTTAATTATTAAATGACATAGTGCTGGCCATTTGTTGTGGAGCCTTGTTTCAAATAATTAGCCAAAATGACAACTTGAGCTTCACATAAAACAGTGACCATCACACCTTTCCTAAATCCTAAACATTGAAAGGATGGAGGGAGGCACTGCGTTCTTATTCCATACTTTTGTGTGTTTGGTTTTAGGATGATAGTGATTAACTTTGCTTTGTACCTGTCTAATAACCGCCGACAATTCAAAAGATTTGAGTAAAACATACCTTTTTTTTTAATTTCAACAACACACCACGAGGGCTTACAGCCTAAATACTATCGTACCATGGGTGTCGACAAGGAGGAAAGAGGCAACTTGTTAATTCTGGATTTGGAGGTTCGGGGGAGAAGGAAAAACATGTGCCGGCAAGGAATTCCACAGCTTGGAAGTCCTCGGGACAAAAGAGCGGGCATAACAAGATGTTCTATGTCTGGTGACCTGGACAGTAAAAGGGTGCATTCGCTCTGTTCCCCTGGTAGATCTGTTGGGGCAGCAGGTGGAGGAACTATGGAAGAAAGCTCCTCTGAGCAGTGCCCGTGCAGATATCTATAAAAGAGAGAGAGAGAGAGAGAGAGGTCACCACGGCACGTCGGTGGGCTTGGGATGGCAGCCTTTGGGTGAGGGTAGGGTCACTGATGAGACTATAGCTTTCTTCTGAATGGAGTCCAGGATAGCGAGTGTAGAAGCGGCAGCAGCACCCCAGATGTGGGAGCAATATTCGAGGTTTGGTCTTATTTGTGAAGTATATAAGGTGTAGAGATTATCTGGTGAAAAGTATTTGCGAGCCTGGAAGAGGAAACCTAATTTCTTAGCAACCGCTTCTGCAATTGATGTGACATGTTGGTGCCAATTGAGATTTCGATCCATTACTTTGAATAACTTGGTTGTTTATTGTGATGGGTCTAGGGCTGATGTATCTCTTATGAGAAAGAAAGCAAGACTTTGGTGGGGTTGAATTGTACAAGATTTCTACTTCCCCAGTCTAATATTTTTTGGAGGTCCAGGAGATAGAACCCTCCATGAGTCTGCGATCCTCATCTAATTGGGCTAAAGAGACAGGCTTAAAATATTGTATATTTGAGTGGAAGGTGCTGTCGTCCGCGTAACTGAACTGAGTTGGATGTGCTAGAGAGGAGGTCATTGATGTGGAGATGAAACAAAGTAGGGGCTAAAGCTGAACCTTGAGGAACTCTTGCATTAATTGGATACAGTTTAGAGGAATGGCCATCCACGACCTTTCAAATCAAGTTGTTTTGTATCATATTGTATACTGTATGGTGACAAACCTGTTTCTTCTGCTATCTGCGGCACAATATCATTGACATTTGCGACATTTTTCTGAGCAGTTGTTGTTATGGGAGGAAAACTGTTGTTGTTCCCAAGAAATGCGACTACATTTGAATTCTCAGTGTCAACATTTTATGACATTCTAATAAGCAACAGTTTCCTCTCAATATTTACCCCAAGTCTATGTGAATTTGTGCTGGATTCGTAGGCTTTTTTGTAGGTACTTTGTCACTATAACTCTTATCAATTTCTAACCAATCACTTTACTTAAGCTCGTGTAGTTTGATTACTGTCTGAGTTACAAAAGTCATACTTTGACAGGATAACTATATTAACTGGAGATTATCTATAAATAGGTCTGGGGCGTAGTAGCATAATTGTTGTAGTTGAATGTAAGGGATGAGATTCTACAAAGAGATGCATCAAAGAAGCGTGTTCGTCTATCAGACGCAAAACATTATGAAACAATACTTTATCAGTCTTTTGCATCAACGATTGTAATGAAACAGAATATCCAAACTAACACTGCATAAATATAAATAAACAAAAGACAATCTCGCTGCCATGGCAACTATAAATACCAATAAACGACCGTTGTACAACCATGTGTACAATGGTGATGGCATTACAGACAGTGAGAGTCTGTGTATGTATATTGTGCTTGAACAGGAAATACATTTCCTATATGGATTCATTGTCAATGCAAATGGTCGAAGCTACATATATTTAGTCAGGTATTTTATAAATTACTAGTTGTTATACCAGGCTTCCCCCTGATTGATATCGGAATGCAACGCTGCTTATTTTAACAGCAACAGAAGAGAAATTATTATTTTATTTGAGAACTTATGATATGACTTAAACTGTTTTTGGACATCTTGTATTTTGTCGTAGAATAATGAGAAAGCGCGGTGCTGCTGATTGTTTTTATATTTTATATTTTTATTTCGTTCTTCCTTCGTATTCCGCAGTGATCGAGATCTGTAAGCTCACCTATATGTATTTTACTGTATGGTGCGCGATATCGTTGAGTTGTTCATTGAGCCTGCAAATATGATAGAATTTGAAAAACAATCTCTGGACGCAGCAAGGGCGTTATGGTAGTGAATTTTCATAAAAATGTTTTTAATAGGAAATATATTTTTTTAAGAAAGCTTGCATCAAATTTGGTTACCAGTATAACCTATACAAGAGAAACAATGTACCATATTTCATCAAAATAAGTTTATTGTTTGACAATATACAAAAAACTTCCGAAAATAAACCTAAAATCTGCCCAAAAAAGTGGTTTCCTAGCCAACGACCCTTAGGTTAATAGTAAATTAAGCTATCGAAAGAAACATTTTATGAAAAGTCGCTACCATAACGCTGTTGCTGAGTCCCGAATTTATTTTCTTACAAACATGCATTCTCTTTCGATGGAAAATGCAAAAATTGTAATACTATAAGGCGTGTGCGATTAGGAAAAAAATTGCATCAGCAGCGGCTTATGGGCCACCTGTGATTGTAAAAATAATTTTATAAGATGCAGCTCCAGACATCGTATACTTAACATATTTTTTTTATCATATCTTGTATAATAATGAATATTTTGAACTTTACCCTAGAAATGCGTCACCCTGTATATATGGAAACAGATAAAAACTGAAACTAACCCGGATATGGGTTCTATGGGGCCTACTTCGCGCTCATTTAAAGAAATATTTTCAAAATTCAAAAGTCACTAAAATTGTATCCAACTCTGAGTAAAATTGTGGTTGCCAAAAATAAATATAATTGTAAGAAGAAGAGCATGTCTATTCTATTCTATGTCTATTTTGTTTGGCCTAAGACGTAGGTCTATTGAGCCATTAAACGTAGTCTAATCTAGTGACGGTTGTCGATTGTCGGACTTTATATTGGCATCGCCATATTTTCTCTATTATGTTTGATTGTCTGATACGTATTTAGCGTAGGTGCGGCTGATTGTAATAGTTGTAGAGTTTTTATTAAATCTTAATGTTGTTTTCTTTAAAAAATTCATTTATTATCTTAATTGTTTTACAAATGTCAGCAAACAAAATACTTATTTACATGTCACTTTGAAAGTAGATCTGACATTTATCAAAATAATTTGTCAGTTGAATATGACATGTACTGTTGCCGGGACTATCATTATGCACTATTGTATTACGCCTTATAAGAATCTTGTTGTTTTTTGGAATACGAAAGCTTATTTTACTGTAAAAACATATTTCCATCCCTTAACCTGAAATGGTTTTCATTTCATTTAACGTTGTTTCCTTATAGCGTCACAGTATGTTTTAGAATTTAGACATTATTCTATGTTGTGTGAATTTTTTCGTTGCATACCTAGAACAAATTGTATTTTCCTTCAATTATAAATGATAATTTTTATATTTTCTGTGCCCAATATGTTAAACGGATGCGAAACGGAAGAAGGAAATTTCATTTAAAGTTAAAATGACGAAGAGAACTTTATTCCAGGCACGAGCGTTGTGTCCATTTTTTTTAATATTAATAACATTTATAGGTAAATTAACAGATTAGCGTATTGTTCGTTTTTGTGAAAAAAATTTTCAGAAACATGGTTAGAGGAACCTCTTTATACATTAACCATCGGTCAAATGCTGTGATCTCAACTCCACAATACAGTTAAGAGACCTAAAGTCAATTTGAGGTTCTGTGCAAGGTAAACATGCTACAACGGAGCTACAAATGCAAACTGTAAAAAACTCACCTTGCAGAAATCCATGGAAAGGAGAAACTACTTACCAACACCGTTTCTCCATAAACAACTTCCACATTGCACAATTGAAAAAAAACGCTACATAATAAGCGTAATCTGATTCCTTAAAATTGAAAAAATAACTGAAACTGCTACCAAAGCAACACATAAAGGTCTATTTTAAATTGATTTTCTGCAAATAATTTAATAAAATAAAGAACAACGAAGATTGTAGCTGAAACTTAAGGCTTTTTAACTTATTTTATGACATTTACGCCGTTCATGTAAGTTCTCTGTCTAGAATATGTCAATTTTGACCTTTAGAATCGCGACTTTTTTGACGTTTTAAGAATAAAAACTTAAAAGCTTATAACTTTGTTTTATTTTAACGTAGAGATTCAAATTTTGGCGCATGGTGTTTTTTTATAATATAAACCTTCGCAACCAATATGGTTGCCCGAACTTTGTTATTTCCGGAGATATAAAAATTTTCCGAAAGAAAATGCAAAATTTTCCGGGAAAAACTAGTCCGATTTTCCTGGCTAACGAACTTATCCAAGCCACTTACGAAAGGAAGGTACTCGCCAAATTTTATCAAAATCGGCGCATTATTTTTTGACTTAGCGGTATGACACATAAATATATAAACATATATATATATATATATATATATATATATATATATATATATATATATATATATATATATATATATATATATATATATATACAAAGTCTGAAACCGACCTCGGATTTGGGTTCCGGGGGTCCCAAATAGCGCCCATTTGAAGAATTTTTTTCAAAATTCAAAAGTTGGGATCTCCTCATTAGTGATTTTTTTTAAAAAGAAAATTCACTAAAAACGCAGACATTAGTTTAAAGGTATTTGTATGAATAATGTGTCAGTGCAATCGATATCTTATTTTGCGACCGAGAAAAACGACAAATGTTAATTTTGAATATACCCTGTTTTAACCCTTTAAACTCGAAACCTCTGAAAGCCTTTCTTAGCACACATCTATACGAATATATTATCAAAATTTAACTTCCCTGTAACTTTAATAGTCTAGGCTAGGCGTTCGTGAGTGAATGAATCAGTCAGTGAGTCGGACGGAACAATTGTCTTTCAAACTAATCGGGCACGAATATGTGTTAGACTGTCATACTACTAAATCGTAGTCCGCAGTGTGCATCGACACAAGTAGTCATTCCATCACGTTTCCTAACAGGAGTTTATCCTGGAAAGACTAAGTTTTTCTATACCGCCCACCCGATACGTTATCCGGAAAGACAGAACCTGAGAGTGCAGAACCTTGGAGTTCACGGAAACCTTCACGTGTCACCAGTCTGATGAGCCTGTACGTTAAAACTCGTACATAAGACGCGAAACACGGTTTACAATCTCTTGTCAGTCCACGCTATAGTTCAATAGCAGAATTGGAAGAGTTTATGAGAAGGTGTACTCGAACATCTGAGTATCACAGGGAACTCCACGGGGTCTCTCATGATCAGGTCTGTCTCACCTTTAAACTGTTAGACTATGTGCTAGACTGTGTTATGCTGTTAAATTTTGGTACGCAATGTGAATATTGACACATGTATTTATTCCATCAGGGGCTAATCCTGAAAAGACTGAATCTTTATACACAGGGCTCGGCAATGTGGTGGGAATACCCTATTTCTGGCCTTAGTTTCAAGTAGATTATAAATTAACCGGAATGAAAGTTTCTGCTGTCTTAAACTGCTTTTTCTGTCTCCCCAGTCAGGTTAGGTCGTTATTTATTATCATACCATCGTTAAGATTTACCTAATCGATATCTTTTTTAAACTTTTCTACTTCCTCTGCATCTTTTGTCTGCGTATTTTCTCTATTCTTTGTTATATGTTTTTGCACTTTGCTAGTACCACATATGATCACCTAATCACTTGATAATTAATTTTCGGTAATTACGGGCACTAAAAATCAACGTGCATTTTATCTTGAATGCACCGTTCCGAAATATTTCTAGATCATCCTTAAACAAAACAACATAGTTATTTTAATATTATACCAATATATCTGAATAAGAGGAGGGGCTACACCAACAAGCGGATCCTCATAGCCACAGACAGCCAGGCAGCCCTTAAGGCACTAAGTAGCCCACGAGTAAATTCCTCGCTGGTGAGTGAGTGCCGAGACGAGACGACCGACCTGGCTGGGCAGAATGAGGTGACCCTCATCTGGGTGCCGGCTCACTCGGTGGTTAAAGGCAACGAAGAAGCTGACAGTCTCGCGAAGAGAGGGTCAGCAGAACCATTTATGGGACCAGAACCGGCTCTGGGCCTGACAAAGAGCACTGCCAGGGGAGCCATTAAGTCCTGGGTCAGAAACCAACACAAGGTGTACTGGGCGGACTGTCCAGGGCTCAGACATGGGAAGTCAATAATTGACGGACCCAGTTCAAAGAGAGCTGTGTAGCTGCTACATCTTAGCAGAGGACAGCTCAGAAACACAACAGGTCTCTTGATGGGATACGTGGCCGTCAAGAAACACCTGCATAAAATGGGGCGGTTCGAAGGGGACCTCGCATGCAGACTCTGCGGCGAGGGGGAGGAATCAGCCCAGCACATCTTGTGCGAGTGTAAAGCTCTGGATCGCAAAAGACAACTGATCTACGGTCAGTCTAGACCGGAGACAGAGCAATATAAAACTTCACCCTACCAATCGCTGTGCAGACTAGTTCAAGGCACAGTGATTTTGCAATGGGTGGACTAAGACTAAGGGTATGCACAATCAACCAAAGGCTGCAGTGCTATCGGGGCGGCAAGGCCGCGGACGAGCCCTGAGGGAAAAAAACAGTGACTTTTCTCTGGATAAGGGGTCATTGTGGTTTAAAAGCTAATGAACGTGTACGAAGTGTAACCAAGTTTGATGTAGTGATCTCTACTTTACCATTTACTGATATGTATTCAGGATAATGCAGGATCAAAAGGGGGAAAACAAACTGAAGGAATTTTGCATAAATACGAATAATCTCTACAGAACAATACATCCCGCAAATAATGATTTGCAAATATACGAGGGAGAGACAAGAGCATTTACCACTACATACTTGAGATTAAAAACACATGGCTGCTACGCATTTCACTTCCATAGAATCCGGGTACTGAGTGCACCGAAATGCAGTTGCAATAACGAGGATATTGCAGAGGTGGACCACATAATATTTATGTCTCCAACAACTGTAGAGACTAGATACAGACTACTTACAACTTTACTATAATATCAAAAAATATCGATATGTCCTACAGTCTCATTAAATTATTGACAGGAAACACGAAAACAATCGCACTAGCAGTGGTTAGGTTTTGTAAAGAGATTAGTCTGGACATATAGGTCGAACTAATCTTAGAATAGTCTAACATTGAATATACTAATGTAGCCAAAAACTAAAGATTAAGAAACGAAGGAAGGCGTATTTGTGAAGTAGTCAATATTAAAACATTAATATGATTTTAGTCTAAATATAAGTATTGTAAAAATAGCTTTCAAGTCATCCTACTGCTTCCCACCTTATTGTTGTTTAATAACCCATCTGAACCGTGGCCCAGTCTAGTTTATCTCAAGTCGCCCTGAAGGACCACTGGACGCACAGTATCCCTGTCTTTCCCTGACAATAAGCTTGAAAAAATATAATAAAAAACAAAAAATTAAAAAAAATAAAAATAGAAAAAAATGTATATATATATATATATATATATATATATATATATATATATATATATATATATATATATATATATATATATATATATATATATATATATATATATATATATATATATATATATAGTTTTTGTTTGTTTGACTTTTATATGTGAAAAGCAAGTGCGTTATGGTAGTGAATTTTCATAGACATGATCTGGCACCAAATATTTTATTGTAACTTTTTTTTCTTGTAACATAAAAATATAAATTTAGGTGTATAGTTTACTTATTATATCGTAAACCTACCTATTACATTTGGTTATCATAGCCTTTTTATTTTTTAGATAAAATTTTATTTTAGAATGAAAACTCAAAATTTTCCCAGAAAAAGTCGCCCGATTTTCCTGACTAACGAACTTATCCAAGCCACACTTACAAAAGGAAGGTACATGCCAAACTTTATCAAAATCGGCCCATTATTTTTTGAGTTATCGGTGTGATATACATACACACACACACACACACACACACACGCATATATATATATATATATATATATATATATATATATATATATATATATATATATATATATATATATATATATATATATATATATATATATATATATATATATATATATATATATATATATATATATATATATATATATATATATATATATGTGTATATATAAACATATAAAAATTGAAACTGACCCCGGATATGGGTTCTGGGGGTAGTAGTTCGCGCTCATTTCCAAACATTTTTTCAAAATTCAAAAGTGGGGATCTCCCCATTAGTGAATTTTTTCTACGAAAATTCACTAAAAGAAATACTACAAATATATATATTTATTTGTTAGGCAGTATTTTATGAAAATAAAACCATTAATTACACCTTGTAATGGTGAACGATCCGAATATGGTGACTTAAAAAAAAATCTGTGGCCAATGAAAGATCACTTTCAAGGCTAATTTTCCAAACGCATCGCATCGCAATATAATAATAATAAGAACCTAGATAATTTTAATAGATTTTGGTCGTCTTAGATAAGTACGTATTGTACGTAAAATACTTTGATGTAACTAGCCTAATAACTAGCCTAAGTATAAATATATCCTGTCTGTCCTAATGTTCCAACTTTATCCGAGGTCCATTTCAGTCTGTCATTTGAGCCTTGACGGGTCACTAGGCGCAAGTGTCCCAGTTTATTTACTAAATAAACCATAATGTATATAGAATATCAGTTTTCTGTGTAAAAGTCACACTTCTGTCTGATTTAGTGTTTTCGAAGCTGAATTAGAAAAAGCTCGGGACGCAGCAAGTGCGTTATGTAGTGAATTTTTATTAAATGCTTCAAATTTGAATAACTCAATTTTATATAAACTTAGAAAGTTTAATTTTGGTGTGTAGTAAGGTCTTTCCTAGGACAAGATATTCACCAAATTTCATAAAAATAACTTTGTAATTTTTGGAGAAAAAAAATTATTTCGAAAGAAAATTTAAAATTTGAATAACTCAATTTTCTATAAACTTAGAAAGTTGAACTTTGATACGCAGTAAAGTCGTAAGACTAGATGCATTCTCGCAACAATTAGAACCGTAGACCGGTTTCGCTCTCATTAGAGCTCTTCAGTACGGCATACTAATTGTAGCAAAAATGCACCAAAAATAACACGGCTATCGTATAGCCAGTCTTAAAACACTAAGTGAGTGGTGAACGCGTCGCCACCTAGTTCGGAACCAAGTACTATGTTGTCACGCCCGCTCCAAATAACACAGAGTGTTAAAAATAGAGACAGTATACAACTAACTAACAATTTTAAAAAATTGTTAGCCCTGGCCCATTTCTACCCCAATATAGGGACAAAGTATGTAAGACTAGATGCATTCTCGCAACAATTAGAACCGTAGACCGGTTTCGCTCTCATTAGAGCTCTTCAGTACGGCATACTAATTGTAGCAAAAATGCACCAAAAATAACACGGCTATCGTATAGCCAGTCTTAAAACACTAAGTGAGTGGTGAACGTGTCGCCACCTAGTTCGGAACCAAGTACTATGTTGTCACGCCCGCTCCAAATAACACAGAGTGTTAAAAATAGAGACAGTATACAACTAACTAACAATTTAAAAAAATTGTTAGCCCTGGCCCATTTCTACCCCAATATAGGGACAAAGTATGTAAGACTAGATGCATTCTAGGGGTAGAAATGGGCCAGGGCTAACAATTTTTTTAAATTGTTAGTTAGTTGTATACTGTCTCTATTTTTAACACTCTGTGTTATTTGGAGCGGGCGTGACAACATAGTACTTGGTTCCGAACTAGGTGGCGACACGTTCACCACTCACTTAACGTAGTAAAGTCTCTGCAAAGGCAACATATATATAGTAAATTTCATTAAAACAGCTTTGTTATTTTCGGAGAAAAAAATTTTTTTTGAAAGAAAATCAAAATTTTCTCGGAAAACCCCGTCCGATTTTCCTGGCTATAGAACTCATCCAAGCCATTAATAAAAGAAAGGCACCTTCCGAGTTTCATTGAAATCGGTTAATTATTTTTTGAGTTATCAGACTGATATATATATATATATATATATATATATATATATATATATATATATATATATATATATATATATATATATATATATATATATATATGAACATATAAAAATTGAAACTGACCCGGGATATGGGTTGTAGGGGTCCTAGTTCGCGCTCATTTGAAAAAAAATTTGCAGAGTCTCACCATCGATAGCTCTCTATTAGTGAATTTTTAAAAATAAAAATTCACTAAAAATGTTTCAGTAGTGGACTTGAGCTTCCAAGGCCATCTAATTCATTTTCACTGACCAAACTATTTTAATAATGGAGTGATCGTAGTGCGTCACCCATCAGATGTACAAGACAATACTGTGCATATATTCAAAACAATAGACTGCCGGGTAGAGAGAGTACCATAATACAGCGATAATGAGAAACTGTTTAAAGTGTAATTATCCTAGATAAGTAAACAATCAGGACTCCACGTGTATCGGCCCAAACAAAACGGTTCACAGATAAAGCAGACATGCCTATTTACTTTATTTTTCATGTTTTGTGTAATTTAGACGTAAGTAATAATAATCGACATAATTTTTAACCTAGTAACAGTAAGTGAGACATGTTAATTGATAAATCATTTGAATGCAATTACTGTGATTGTATCGATTATGTTATAAATGGTTTAGTAATAGAGTTTAAAATATCGTCGTTACTTTTGTCTGCGGAAAGTTATATTTAAGCGCCATTTCTGGACCTGTTTAATACAACATCAAATAATACGAGGGCAGATTAAAATGAAATCTACTTAACCAAAAAGTTTGGGACGCAGCAAGTGCGTTATGGTAGCGTATTTTCTTTAAATGCTTCAAATTTGAATAACTCATTTTCTGTAAACATAGAAAATTGAATTTTGGTATGTAGTGAGATCTTTACCAGGGTAACATACCTATCGAATTTCACCGAAATAGCTTTGTTATTTTTTGAGATACAAATTTTGTTCGGGAAAATTTTTTGTTTGTTTGAAAAATTCTGACTGGGCTGGCAAACGAACTCATGCAAGCTATTAATAAAAGAAATGTACTTGTCGAATTTCATCAAGATCGGTTAATTACTATTATATATATATATATATATATATATATATATATAATATATATATATATTATATATATATATTATATATATATATATATATATATATATATATATATATATATATATATATATATATATATATATATATATATATATATATATATATATATATATATATATATATATATATATATATATATATATATATATATATATATATATATATATATATATATATATATATATATATACATATATACATATACATATAAAATTTTTAACGGACCCTGGTTTCACAAAACCAGGTATCGATGGTGAGACTTTGCAAACGAGCGCGAATTTGGAGCCCTAGAACCCGTTCCAGGGTTTTTACTTTAACTTAGAGATTTGAATCTAGATATGTACATTTTACCGTAGAAACTTGTGGACCAAATTTGATTGCCGGAGCGTTGTTATTTGGGAAGATACAAAACCTTGGTACCGTTTTACTGATTAACGAACTTATCCAAGCCAATTACAAGAGGAGTAGTAGCAGTAGTAGTAGCAGTGGTGGGGAGGCTAACGCCAAGCAAGTAGGCCACAATGGGTCCTTTTTGCCAACCCCAGCAACCATGCTTTACTCTTCCTCGGTTCCGTCGCCAAACCGCCTCGACTTCGAAATGAAAGCCGTGACGGTCTTCAGTTGGACGGTACTTACCTGATTCCTCTGCAGAGTCCTCGAACCGAACAATTCTGCTCGAAGACTCCCAAAAGCCTCGCATTCACACAGGTAGTGGTAAGACGTTTCTTCATCTTTGCCGCATTCCTGGATCCCTCTCTACCCCTATCAATCTGAGGTGTCTTCTGAGGGCGCAGTGGCCTGTCAGCACCCCAAGAATGGGGCGAAGCGTAGGTCGTCTCCTACCGAGTAGCCAGACAGCTTTATCTCTGTCCGGCCCCTTCACAAAGTCCCTCCCCTGCCTACAGCCACCAACCGATCCTCAGTGCCTCTCCATGACTCCCTCAGTCCACCTGTCTAAGGCGACAGAGACCGTCTCCGGGCCATAGAACGGCCGCCGGGAACCAAGCCTTGCAAGATTATTCGATACCTCATTCCTCGCTACGCCACAGTGCCCCAGAAGCCACATCAGTTGCACCTCCTTTGTCCTGGCTAGTCCTTTGAGGGCGTCAGCGCACTCCTAAACCAGTGTTGACCTGATTCTGGCCGCGCAGACTGCCCGAAGGACCTCCTGGCTATCCGAGCAAATGTATACACATTTATCGGGGCTCCTCATATCCCGTCTATTGGCAACAGACGGGATAGCGTACACCTCTGTTTCGGATGCCGTGGTATATGCGCCCAGAACATAAATCTCGCGCACCCACAGGTCTCATTACAAGAGGGAGGTAGTTATCCGTTTTGTCAGCCATACTGTATACAAAGCATCCAGCACATTTCGCATCCTTAGTAGTTCAGGGGTATACCATCTGACAACATCTCTTGGGTTGTTTACGGCATTTTCTTTCAGGACAGTATTCCTCAAAGGATGCCATCAAGTAGTTATAAAAGCGGGAAAAGCATTCTTGAGGATCTGTACAGTCCAGGTACGTATTCCAGTCTGTATAATACTCTCATATGCAAAATAAATCCATATTCTCTTGACTAAAACATCTTTTCGTCGTTCGTTCCTTTACCGGGCTAACATGTTCCTGCCTGTAGGTAACAATCTGGGCAAAATGAGCCGATATGTGAGTATTGACTGTTTCAGTAAAAATTTAGTCTTCCCCAATGCTTGAAAATATATTATCGGATGACATGTGAGGGTTCTTCAAATAAGTGGTGAACATTAAATGGCTGAAGCATTTACATTAATCTTTTTTTACATGCATTATCACTAGCATTGATAAAATCGACATTGTAATATCCCACTACAAGTACGCTGGCCTTCGTAAAGTAAGATAAATTACACAGAGTTTGTTTTAGCATTTGAATGAAAACGTCGAAGTTACTTAATGGAGAACGATAGATTACCAAAATCAAAGCATTATTTTTTATATATGTACCTGCTATTTCAAAATTCTTCTCTATGGACGATTCGAGGTATTGGCCAATGTCTTCGTCCACGATCCATTGCCTTGACATCACAAACACTCCTCCGTGTCTAAACATACTTCTAGAAAAGTGGTTATTTACCTTAAAGTTATTTACTGACAGCTGTTTTACCACTGAATCCGGTAAACAATGTTGTATTAAACACACAAGTTTTATGTCTGGCCTATTATTAGAAATAAATCCAGTTCCTCAATTTTGTTGTTAAAACATTGTGTTAAGATTAAAAATGGTCAAATCCAAGTTCTCATTGCGCAAACATGAGATATCTGTTTTGCTTATGGATGCTGTTAGATCTTCTCCTTGTCCACCGCCTGTCTTATTTGAAAATTTATATTGTTACTTTGATTTTTTGGGAAATAGTATCTGGCCAAAATGATGCCTTCTTGCAGTGACCAATCCGCTCCAATTTTAAAACACTTTCTATCACTTCGTTTCACCTTGAGTTCATACACAATAAAGTCTTTGCCTTTTGTTACCTCCTTTGATTAGAAATACTGAAGTATCATATCCGCTGTGGCTGTATTTTTAACTCTAGAAACAGAGCTCCATATCATTGACTCGTTGCATTTAAACTGTGTTGCAGAGGAATTATTTTCAGCTTCTCATACATGTAAATTTTGTTTCAGTTTTTTACTTGTCTTTTTTATAATTAACTTTTTCCCAACCAGATGGATTATGATTTGCTTTCGCTGGTTTCGTCAGCTCATTCCCCAATTCAATGCAATTATCCATGAATTTTTCTTGGTATTTTATAAATTCTGTGTAATCATCTTTTAAACCCTCATTTGTTTGGGCAGTACTGTTTGATCCATCTTGTTTCTTTGCGATTTTCTCTGTGCTAAAATTATCTTTTGTTTTTTTCAGCAAAAGTTGTTTTCAGATAGTTATTTTGCTCTTTATCTTTATCAATTTTTGATAAATAGCTATGTTTTTCAAGTCTTTCGTTTAATTGTTTTTGTATATTTTGCAAATACTTGCAGTGATTTCCTTCTTTTTCAAGATCACTTTGTAATCTGGATCCCTTTTCTACCAATAGTCTATTGTTGGATTCTAGTTCTTCAACTAGTTGTTGAAGGAATTCATAAGCATCCTATTGAAAATCGGTGCTAGTGGTTTGTTGTGTTAAACTGTTTGGTGTCTTCCTCAAAAGGTGTTCCACAAAACAATTGTTTAATTGTTGCACATTGTATGTGATAAATATTCCTGGACTTTAAATAGGTAATAAAGCTATTATTAGTCACATGCTTACTGCAATTATTACATATTTTATCACTATCACTTGACTTGGAAACTACACGGTCCGCCATCCATAGATGGTGAAGGGTCACCATAGACAGCATCCAACCTCGCTTTTATTTCTTCGCATGTTTTTCCATCCAAAAATAAAAAGCAAGTTACGGATCGTTATTGAACCTTTTCCATTTTGGCGAGAAACACGAAACGCGTGTTATACAACTGGTTGACAAATATGAAAGCTAACCAATGAATCAGTTTGAAATTTAGTATGGTGTCGTTTGATAGATGACAGTACACGACAATAACTCCCCTCAGCGACGCCACCTGTCTTCAAACACGGGTACTTATTAATCGACCTTCGTATGACTGGGTAATGGTTAAGTTCAGCAAAAGTTTTAAAAAACTAAAAATCTTAAATTGGGGATAATTTTTGAAATTAACATACACACCTGTATATTTTTATCGCCGTCTATAATAAATCGTTATTATGACTTTCTGTTAGAGGATATTCTGCCATGATGTTATACATTTTGGAATGCAAACATGTTAAAGGATTTCAAATAATCCAAATGCACATTCCTGAAAACTTGCCAGATTTTAACTTGCATTTGTTAAAAACACTAAAACACACATAGCATTAATTAGAGAATTTATCTGTTAACTGGTAAGTAGGTTTTTCGCTGTTCATTACTGTCTAAAGGCGCTTGTGGCTCCCTGTCTCCAGGATTTCTTTTCATTTCATTGTAGCTTCTTCTCATTTTATCAACTGTGCCAGTTTTTTCAGACGTTTTCCTCTTGCCCTACCGCTTCCCTTTTCTTTAAGTCTGTGTCCTTCGAATGATGTCAGAAATCTACTTTTATGACGTCTGAGAATATGACCTTAAATCTTGCCTTCCTTCTCTAAGTTTCTTTCAAGAAACATCTTTCTTCTCCTCACCTCTTCTAGCACAATTTTATTAGCCTTTTTATCGATTTATTGTGTCTTTGACATTTCAAAAGCTTATATTCTTTTCATCTGCCGGTTCAGAGTCCAACTCTCCGTCGCATACATTAAACACTACATACCTATGGCTTGATGAACGTCTTCCTCGGGTCTATTTTGTCCATTGAATGCTGTTTGCCATCGAGATCCTCCTCAGTTCTTTGATGCATTTGCGATTATCCATAATAATACTTCCAAGGTACGTAAATTATTTCACTTGCTCAAGTTGTTGACCTTTTAACTTGATATTTTTTGGCAACCCTTTTCTCCGCTATTACTTTTGTTTTCGTCTTGTTGGTTTTTAGTTTAATTCTTCCAACACATCATCCAGTCCACTGCACATTGTTTACAATTCTATATGTTTCTCCTATCAACGCTATATCATCTGCGTATCTTATGCAATGGAACCGTTGTCCAGTTATTTTGATGTACTTTTTTTCTTCAACCCATCTTCTATAGACAAATATTACGTTATAACGATAATGAGCATCCTTGGGGCACACATCCTTGGGGCACACCATTCTTTACGTAGAATTTAATAAGCACACTTAGAGACCCCAAGACACAACAAGTGCATTTAAAAAAGTCTGGACGCAGCAAGTGCGTTATGATAGTGAATTTTCATAAAAATGTTTTTTGTCTAATCATGCAGGCATAAAATTTGGTTACCAGTATAACATATATAGTAGAAACAATGTACCATATTTTATCAAAATCATTTTATTGTTTGAAAATGTACAAAAAAATTTCGAAAATAAACTTAAAATGTTCCCGAAAAAACTAGTTTCCTGGCCAACGAACCTTATAGGTTAATAGCAAATTGAGCTATTAAAATTTGAGGCATTCAATAAAAATTCGCTACTATAACGCACTTGATGAGTTACGAATTTATTTTCTCACAAACATACATTATAAATTCGTTGTCGAAATTCCATAGATTTAAGGTTAGCTCAGAACTGACACTGACCGTGGGAATCCGACTGTCTAATTAAAACAAATCATTGTTTAATCTATTTGAACTAAGCAGATTTTGCTGGCTAACGAACTTATCCAAGCCACTTGCAAAAGGAAGGTACTTACCAAATTTGATCAAAATCGGCCCATAATTTTTTAGTTATCGGTGTGATATATACATACATACATCCATACATATATATATATATATATATATATATATATATATATATATATATATATATATATATATATATATATATATATATATATATAAATTGAAACTGACCCCGGATATGTGTTCTCGGCGACCTAATTAGTGCTCGTTTGAAGGAATTTTTTCTAAATTCAAGTCTGGATCTCCTTATTAGTGATTTTTTTTAAAAGAAAATTCATTTAAAAACCTGACGATCGTTTTACTAACAAAGTTAGCGTCAGAGGATAAAAAATTCTGAGAATTTTAAAATGTGTTGGAGTGATTTCGGTTCACCAAGTGTACTTATTAGTGCTTTTCACAGGTTCTAATCTTCATTTAGTAAAATTCAATGATGCAAATAGTTTTTTAATATTAAGCACATATTTTATGATACAAATCAAATATATGAGTTTTTAAATGAAACTAACAAAGTTAGTGCCAGAGGATGAAAAATTCTGAGAATTTTAAAATGTGTTGTGGTGATTTTGGTTCACCAAGTGTACTTATTAAGGCTTATCACAGGTTCTAATTTTCATTTAGTAAAATTCAATGATGCAAATAGTTTGCTTTTTTCCTATTAAGCACATATTTTATGATACAAATCAAATATATGAGTTTTTAAATGATCAAAACCAATCATGAAGGTCCCCGTAAAAGAAATTTTAAAACGACTACACTAGAGGGGTAGAGAGAATAGACACAATAATACAAAAACAAACAATGATAACAAGTTTATTCTCTTCAGTTTGAAGGTAAAACACAATATCTAGGTGTTGACAAAGAAATGATCTAGGTGTTGACAAAGAAAGGCACCTCAAATCTTTACGTATGACAGAATATATCAGATCCTAATCAGTCGCAAGCCTCTAATTTTAAGTTAACTGCGGAGCATTAAATAGCTGCAAGAATTCACTAGAGTTAAACAACGTTAAAAAAATAAAAGACCACCATTACTGGCACGTTTAGCTTGAAAACTCGTCTGGAAAATTTGGAATAACACGAAATTAAATCATCTATAGATAAATATATATATATATATATATATATATATATATATATATATATATATATATATATATATATATATATATGATATATATATATATATATATATATATATATATATATATATATATATATATATATATATATATATATATATATATATATATATATATATATATATCAATTATATCTAGGTTATTGTTAAGAATTCACGGATCGCTATCCAGTATGTGATAATATGGCTATCAAATTTCCAAGATGAATTAATTAACTAAAACACAACATCCTACCATTTTACAGGTTTGGCAATTTAAATGCAGATAATGTCTAAAATTTACATACAAAATCTAAGTAGTAGTTGCTTAGTTAAATTAAGGTCTTTTTTTTTTAAATTAAACTGATCGATTAAGCAATTAACGAACATAATATACTTGTGTTTTCAGCTGGAAAATGTCCTTAGGTCGGTGTCGCCTGAGAGTCACCTTGGTAAGCTGATCTGCTTTTCCCTCTGGTGGAAAGCGTCCTGGAAGACGTAAAAGGAAAGCCCTAATTAATTAGGCTAGGTGAAGGCTTTTTATGTATGCCTGACCGTAACAATCGGCCAGAAATGCTGTAACTCAGATGCCTGGAGGACAGCTAAGGTAAACCGTAAGCTACAGGACACGGTGAATACTCTCAGATACAAAACCCTGCAGAAAAAGTAGAAAACCTTTTTCAGCAAACTCTGCTAAAAAGATGGAGATCTCTGCGGCAACATCGGGAAACTACGAACTACTGCAGAATTATATCAGGACTGTAGTAACACCTGTTGAACAATAGCTATGGTGGAACAGTAGCTATATCGGGACACTTATATCTGAGCGGGGCTCCTAATCTCATCGGAACACCTGTGAATATACTCCAAGAACACAATGCACACACTTTTTGCAATAAACTCGTTTTAATCAACACCGCCGCTTGCACCAGCTACACAATTTACAGATATAAACAGCGATAATTACTAAGTGACGATTGGAACCTGTGATGAGCACTGATAAGTACACTTGGAGAACCCAAATCAGCATAACACATCTTTTTAAAGACCTGACGATCGTTTCACGAGAAAGGCTGGCGTCATCAGAGGGTGACAAATTCTAAACTGGTTACTACTAAACATCATCTTATATACTCAGTTTTAGTTAGAGACCGATACCGAGAGGAGATTAAATCGCAGGCAGATTTTATGTGCATTGTATTTTTATTGCTGGACGAGGTTTTTGAACTTCCTTTATAACTTTACCTGTCAAGTTTCGGAATATTTTATCTATATCAGATACAATATGGCAAACAAAGGACTATAAGCGCCTCCACTGGCGCTCGGTTGAAGGAACTTTTCTTTTTCTATTGGCTTAGAAATGTAAATACTTTCATACGCATCTAGCTTCGCTGTATGCCTAACATTTTTGATAAGTTTCAGATTTTCTTTATAAATGTGGTGGATATTATCCCAAATATGTTGTGCCACGCATGACTTGTCTACACTACCGTATCTCATTTGTGCCAGATGTTCACGAAATCTAGTCTCAATGGTTCACTTAGTCTGCGATGATTACACTCAGATACTAACAATGGTATTCAATAATAAAGACACTACCACTGATACCTTACAAATTAATTGTGATTCAGCCATTTATTTTTTCTGGCCCCTGTTTCATCACAGCTCTCGCGGTCTAATGGATGCTCAGACGTTCTCTCCTCGAGTGAACCCTCAGGCCGAGCCCGTCATATTCGTTCTGCGCCGAAGTTCCCAATATCCCCCTCAGCAGGTACACGCGCGATGAACAGACGTTTTCGAGCTCAAATTCGCATTTGAAACCACCGAACGGCATTCACGTTTTTCAAGCGGGAACCAGATCCATGTTCGCAGCCCGTCTAGTATGGACTTTTTTATGTTAACCAAGGCCAAAATACAACGCCTCTCTATTTTTTTTCAAATAGCCAACAGGTAGTTTCCATTTAAATGCTGGGAACAAAATAATATTTCCATACATTTTTAAAAGGCCAATATGAAACAGATTTTTTATTCCATATATTCTTCTTTAACATTACCAATGCTACGAGAATCTTGTACAGAGATATTTGCTATTTACTGACCAAATTATACTGGATGTTCTTTAAACGGGGGATTCCGACAGACATTGAGATGATTGTCAATTAATTGACGAAATTATTTATATACAGCGCATTCTAAAAGGTAAAGCGTTGCAACGCATGTTGTTTTTCCATTGAAAATCGGTGCTATTATAAAATTAAGTAGAGTCGAGAAAAAGGTAAAGTAAAGAGTAACAGTTTCACACACGCACAAAACATCTAACATCTACTCTTATCCTATACGTTCGGCGTACAACTCGACAGGTAGCCATTTGTTTTGGAACGAGTGACGTCACACCGATGATTCTGCATGCGCACGCGTTTCAATCTCGTTGCCTGTATTAACTTTCGAATATTTTAACAATCTATTGCGCACTTGCCATATATTAAAATGTTCTTTTTATCGCGTACAAGAAGAGAGAAAACATAAGAAAAAGTCTGCAAATTCCCTATTGCTCTGAAAGTTTGATCTGCTTTAACATAACTTTTCCAGGGAAAACTAAACCATAATTTTTATTTCGAATAACTTGAAAACTATTTTTGTTGGCCTTGATTTCTCAATGAATTTCATACAATTTTCCCCCATTTAACCCTCTTCCTAGATCATGCCGTTTCCAAGACAGCAGTGGCACTCTCTGTATACCACAAACAAAGTTGAACATCAGCTTGTTTGATCTACTGCATACATTTTGTTGGCAAGGCGATGCAACCACAACAAAGAAGAGACAAAGACCTTGTATCACGTCGTATAAGTAGTTGTGCTGCTTGTAAATGCAGCTACTTGTAAATGCAGCTACACAGATGTGAATACGGAATGGACATTTATATAAACATATAAATATATCCATGTTTCATAGGTAATTCTGTGACTGAAATATCTCTAGAGAGTTTGCCGACTGTTTTCTTTTTATGCAGTTGTGAGTTACGTCTTTTTGTACTTATTAGTTTGCCTCTTATGTTAAGGATGAGACGTTCAGTTGTCGACAATGTTGTCTATTTTGTCAATGATCTGTTTTAGGAGGTTTGACGGAAAAATCGTTACTCATTGTGATGAGTGAAGATTGGAACCTGTGATGAGCACTGATAAGTACAATTTGGAGAACCCAATTGATCACAATACAGTTTTTAGACCTGACGAGCGTTTCACTAAAAAAGTTTGCGTTATCAGACGGCTGAATAGACTTTAGTTTTTTCTAGTTTTATTTAGTTTCATTCGTCGTTCTGATGACGCTAACTTTGTTGTTGTAGCGAAACGATGGTCGGGTACTGTATTGTGATGAATTGTGTGGTCCAAGTCTTACTTACTCATTTTAATATTGAATTATAATTAGCCAATTTGTGTAGAAAAAATCGCTAAAGGCAAGATAGCTACCGTGAGATTTAAAAAAAATGTTCGGGACGCGGTAGTTTCATAAGAATAATATATTTTGGTGATTTAGCCTTATATTAAAAGTTATAAAACATTACTTTATTTAATTAGGAACAGTAAAAATAGGGTAAAAAAGGTAAGCAAAAACATGATTTCTAATATGAATATTTATACAGTAATTTGGATACAAAACTAGAAACAAAACAATTGATAAACAGGAAATATACTCAACAAAAATAAACCAGAAAGCTGAACATAAAAAATATCCGTGGTTCATGCATTGAGGGTGATTGTATGCATGCAGAAGGGGAAGAAGAACATCGAGGACGAAGAGGGTTTTTGCCACCTCACTCAAAATTACGGGGCCTCTCCTTCCCCCCTTGTGCAAGCAGACAACTGCCTTCAAAGCATAAAGCACAAGAAAAATGTCTTGGGAGCAACCCCCAAGAAAGCTACTGGATCTGGGCGAATATGGGTGTTGTGCGGGGTAAACAGGGTTTAAAGGTGGTATTGTTGCAAAATTTTAAAAACGCATCTTTTCAAAGTCCGACTAAATAGTTTTTTAGCATTTTCCGCTCATGTTTCCTCCCCGCCCAGCATCCATATTAATTCTTGGTCCCGTAACTTTCTTGAGGGTTGTTTGCAACAAATTTGCCTTGTGGCTTCTGCATCCAAGGAAGGTTCTAAGCATGTTTCTGAACAAAAATTCTAAAAACCCTTCGTGCAGTAAACTGAAAATTTGCCGAATTAAATTCCACTTCGTCGCCTATAATGTCTTCTTCAGATAATCTCGAATAGACCGGCCACAAAACCAGATGGCGCCTTGCGCTATTCTCCATTGAATATTATGGCAATGCCTGCCTTAAGGGCGACTTGTTGGAGCGCAGGTATGGCATATTGAAGAGTCCAGAAAAAGGACGGAGGCGGTATGTGTCTCCCCCTGTACATCTTACCGCAAGTCGCAGCAGTACTGAAGTAAGTGATGCAATTCAATGCCCGTCGTGGTAGTAGCCAGGAAAGTAGTTGTTTTTGCTCGCTAGTTTTCTTGCCACAGCTTCCTTCTTGTTGTATTGTGTGTACGTGGAAGCCTGGAACCGTCACAAAACCAGAGATGACGCTTTGAGCTTTCTCCATTGCATATTATGGCATCACCTGCTGTAAGACCGACTTGTTGGAGCGCAGGTATGGCACACTGAAGAATCCAGAACATGGACTGTATACACACATCCTCACAAATATGTATTGTAGTTTGAAGGATGACATGGCTACGGCTGGTTGCCATTCGCACATTTTCCAGAGATTTATAGCTTTCTTTTGCATTACATATGTCCCTGATTAATATGTGAGTTTAAAAGATATATAGCGTTATGTAAGTTCATTCAGATCACTTTGCATGCTACTACTAACTAGAATTGAATTATAATGTTCTCCTTAGAGTATATTGTGTTTGTGTTTATATATATATATATATATATATATATATATATATATATATATATATATATATATATATATATATATATATATATATATATATATATATATATAGTAGCATGCAAAGTGATCTGAATGAACTTACATAACGCTTACGTAACGCGCGCGTGTATGTGTGTGTGTTTTTTTTGGTTCTGTTTAGGCTAGGGACATAACTGTCTCCAGGTTCGGTTACCTGGAATAATGTCTTTAGAAACACGCAGGGTGGCCAATAATTCACTAGATAGCTTTACTGCCGATTACTTGACACTACAAATACTTTTAATCTCGCAAAATATTAGCAAATTCGTTCTATTTGACACCAACAAGCGAATGCGAAGTGCAACGGGTTAATAAACAATTAGATCCCACAAAATCTTCTGGTTATGACAATATAGACTCAAGACTTAATGAAGTGTATATCTGAGCCATTGACATGAATTATAAATAGGATTTTTCTTACTGGATACTGTGGAAAGAGTGGAAACAAACAGGAAGCAATAAATTATCGGCCGATTTGATTGATCTCTCCAACATTCATAAGGTATTCGAGCAGGTGTTGTAAACAAAAAGTCGTGTCTTTCTTGAAAAAGGTTCAGCTTCATTTATGATAATCAGTATGACTTTTAAGAGCGTAAGTCAGCAGAGGACGCCATTCCAAAATTGACACAAAAGATGTATTCGGCTTTGGAGGGAAACAAGCGACGTCTATGTGTATTTGCGGATCTGGAAAATGCCTTTGATTTAGTGAGTCATCCATTGCTTTTGGAAGTACTGTGAGATATGGGTTTTAGAAACAACGAACAAGGCTTATTGAGAGCTACTTGACAAGTTAAACGCAATCAGTAACAGCTAATGAGATGAGTAGTTGCTATCCGTCGAATATGATGTGCCACAAGAGACTATTCTGGGACCAATACTATTTACTTTCTACATCAATGGCCTATTCGACATTCAAAGTAAGGGAAGTGTACTGGGTTTGGCAGACGATACTACAGTTTTTTATCAGGCTGATAGTTGGACTAAATACTGTTTTTACTATTAATTTCCTCCCCGTGATCCAACCCCTTTAGCAGTGTTGTCCTTTTCTAATAATAAATTTCCATGGTTGTCCATTATGGGTTTATTTTTTGTTTATAGTTTACACTGTAGCCTTCTAACAAGCTGGTAAGCTTTGTCTGACTGTCCTTTTTATATCCGAGCTTCTTTTGCTTTTCTATATTTTTGTTTGATCATATTTCAAATTTGTTTATATTCACTGTATGCTTCTTCGTTTTCAGCATTTCGCCACCTGCTATGTCTTATTAATTGACATATTTCTGCTGTAATTCGCGGTTCCCTTGCTTCTAGTTTTTTCTTGTCCAGTGGGTCCAGTTGCCTTTAAATCGCGTTTCAAATATGTTATAAATTCTTTAGAGGTGGAGAAATCTTGTGAAGTGGCAACAACGCTTGTTTAGTGCATAGGTAATGGACAGCATATACGCACTCTTAATAAACATGTTACTTGTCTCCACCGTTTACATAAATAGACTTCTTTGTCTTTGCCATCCTTTGTTTATGTTTGTGAAACTGCAAGTGCATCAAGCTTTTTTTCTGTAATATATACAACGTTTGTTATGGCAACGTTGTATTGTTGGTATGATAAACATATCAATCTTGTTTGTGTTTTCGTTCTAATTACATTTATTATAAATGTTTTTGTGTGCATCTGGAATAAGTAAGATAAAACAGTTCTTCTGGTATAACTACGCGGTGTTCAATAAGTGTGTTGTTAATGGAAAAAGTTACATAAACAGTTTGAATTAAATACATTTTTCCAAAAAAATTGCTAAAACTAAAAAAGAAGGTAGTACGGGTGGAGATGATTTGACAGTTCTTGTTATCGTCATCAGTTCCCATTTATTTTATTTGAATAACTTTATGCGAACTCAAATTGTTGAAAAAAAAATAACCATTTTAAGTGAATTTTCGTAGAAAAAATTCACTAATGAATAGATCTCGACTTTTGAATTTTGAAAAAAAATTGCAAATGAGCGCTAACTGGGACCTCTAGAACCCATATCCGAAGTCAGTTTTAATTTTTATATGTTTATTTTAGTTGTATCAATGTATCACGTCTATAAAGTTAGTATTACCATGCCGAAGTTTTGCAATGCCACATGGATTAATTGTCGTTTATTTGTCGTGAAAACATAAAATTTGTCGTGCTTAATTTTTTTAATCCATGCTAATGCCAACTTGACAGTAAAGTCAGCATTACCTCATAAATAAAGCAGCTAAATTCCTGACAAAAAGCGCTCACAGTATCATAATCGTTTGTCGTGAACCAATAAGTCCAAAATAACCACCACCTGGTGAATCACGGGGTTGGTACTTTATGTTCAAAACGAACGATTACATTTCTCGTACCCATCTCTACGAAATGTAATTTCGTGACAAATTATTTTTAGGCACGACCAATTAAACGAAAATAATGGTAATGCAGAGGAGACAGAATGTACCTATACCCTTCATTATAAATAATAACATATTACAACATGTCAACCATTATAAATACTTGGGATGCTGGATAGACAGCCAATTAAACCCAGAAAAAGAAATAAATTCCAGAATTGCACAAGCCAAAAGCAACTTTACCAAACCACGAAGCCTTCTTTGCGATTCGCATCTCGTCATAAACCTAAGGTTAAGGTTAGCAAAATGCTACATATGGTCAGTCCTTCTGTATGGAGTAGAGATATGGAGCTTAAAAATAACGAGCATGAATAAACTGGAAGCTTTCGAGATGTGGTTCTATTGGCGCATACTAAAAATACCATGGACAGCAAGACTGCGAAATGAAGAGGTCTTACGCAGAGTGAACAGAGACAGAGAGCTTCTCCAGGTTGTCAAGCGGAGGAAGACAGCATATCTGGGCCACTTATTGTGCAATCCCAAATATTATATCCCCCAGCTCATAATTAAAGGTAAACTAGAAAGGAAAAGAAGTGCAGGCAGAAAGAAACTGTCATGGCTGAGAAACGTAAGATATTGGACAGGTCTGGGCTTTGAGGACTTGATGAGAGCGACGGAGGATAGAGAGGAGTTTGCTGTTGTAGTCGCTAACCTCCATTAGCGGAGATGGCACCCAAAGAAGAAGAGAAGACTACCAATTAGTAGGACACGCACGACAAATCACTGAAGTAGAATCACTCCAAAGAAAAAACACCCTCTGCTGATTTCCACCTATGGTAGTGCTGAGTATTGAGAAAAGATTATAACCTCTGGTTTTTTCGAAATGTACTTTTGCGACAAATCATTTTCGGGCACAAATAATTCGTATGATATTCACGACAAATTCCTTAAAAAAAGTCACTACAAAAAGACCACCCCCCTGGGCATTTAGAGCTGTGGTAATGCTGAGCATGGAGAAATATTATGACCTCTGGTTTTTGCGAAATGTACTTTTGTGACAAATCATTTTCTGGCACGACAAATTCGTATGACACGCACGATAAATTCCTAAAAAAGAGTAACTACAAAAAAACCACCTCCTGAGCGTTTAGATCTGTAGCAGTTCTGAGTGCTCAGACACAATTATAACTTGTCTGGTTTTTTCAAAACGTACTTTTGCGACCAATCATTTTCTGGCACAACAAATTCGCATGCCACGCACAACAAATTCCTAAAAAGAGTCACTACAAAAAAACTACCTTCTGGGCGTTTAGATCTGTGGTAATTCTGAGTGCTGAGAAAAAATTATAACTCGTCAGGTTTTTGCAAAACGTACTTTTGCGACCAATAATTTTCTGGAACCACAAATTCGCACGCCACGCACGACAAATTCCTAAAAAAGAGTCACTACAAAAAAAAACACCTCCTGAGCGTTTAGATCTGTGGTAATTCTGAGTACTGAGAAAAAATTATAACCTGTCTGGTTTTTGCAAAACGTACTTTTGCGACCAATACTTTTCTGGAACGACAAATTCGCATGCCACGCATGACAAATTCGCATGCCACGCACGACAAATTCCTAAAGAAGAGTCACTACCAAAAAAACACCTGAGCGTTTAGATCTGTGGTAATTCTGAGTGCTGAGAAAAAATTATAACTTGTCTGGTTTTTACAAAACGTACTTTTGCGACAAATCATTTTCGGATACGACAAATTCGTATACCACACACGACAAATTTCTAAAAAAGAATCACTCCAAAGAAAACGACCCCCTAATAATTTTCACCTGTTTTAGTGCTGAGTACGGAGTAAAAATTATAACTTCCTATTTTTGCGAAATGTACTGTCGCGACAAATTAATATCAGGCACGACACATACGTATGCCACACACCACAAATGTCTGACAAATAATCAATTTAATAAAATCGTCCCATCTTGTTATTGTAGAAATATTTATTGTTAACAAATTGCAATAAAACAGTTTTCACGAAATTTGGGTTTGCTGAAGTCGTGCAAAATTTCAAGGTCCTTGTATCGGATTTAAGCAGGTAATTCGTAAGACAAAGAAAACTAATGAACAAGGAGACAAAGGGGAATACAGAGTTTGCACTTACTTGAAGTTCTTTCTTCCTTTTGTTTGAAGGGCCCCTCAAGTGTCTTCTCTTCTAATACTATGATGTTGGCACACACTATTTAATGATTTAATAAATGTTAATTGTTTATGTGAACTAGCTAATAACGCAATACACAAATGCGTGAGGTGCTTTCTTCTAAGTCTATCTGCACACTGTTTACTGCGACAGTCACAAACTCTTGTCCCTTTTGTTATCGAAGTAGGTACAAGCAACCTAACGGTTCACTAATAGGATAGAGAGGTATAACGGAAAGGGAACAAGAATGTTCATTTGATAATAAAGGAGGACGAAACAGTCCTATTTTTAGTAATTTAACGCGATTAATTGTTCGCAATTTTTTTTATCATCAGTATTTTAACCCGCAGACATACCTTAAGGTACAATTTCATGGGCATTTAAAAGTGAACATCAACACTGAGTGGAAGCAAGACACATAATTTAGGCTCTCGCTCCTACTCATGGTTCAGTCATACACAGTAATATACTGCAATAAAAAGTATACAGATATCCAGCAATGTAAACGTGTAGAATTTTCAATGTATCCCGATAAATTTTAACAGAAATAGTGAAACACCGATATGCCTAAAAATGATTTGGTGCGAAAGTACATTTCGCAAAAATCAGAGAAATCAGTTTTTTTTCTCTGTACTCAGCACTACCGCAGGTGGAAATCACGAGGGGGTGGATTTTTGGAGTGATTCTGCTTCAGGAATTTTGTCGTGCGTGCCCTACTTATGTGTCGTGTCTGAAAATAATTCGTCACGAAATTGCATTTCGTAGAGATATGTACGAAAAATGTAACCTTTGGTTTCTCTACCAACCCAGTGATTCAATCATGGGGGTGGTTATTTTGGATTTATTTGTTCACGACAAATTATTATGATACTATCAGTGCTTTTTGCCACGAATTTGGTTGATTTAGGAATGAGGTAATGCTAACTTTACTGCCAAGTTAGCATCACACCATGTTTTCTTTTAATAAAGCCGGACAAATTTTAGCTCTTCACGACAAATTTACGAGAAAAAAAACCGACAATTAATCCATTTATTGGCATTACAAAATTGCGGCATGGTAATGCTAACTTTATGGACGTCAATGTATCACCACGACAACTCAAAAAAGAATTGACCGATTTTATGAAACTTGCCACGCGTATTCCTAAAGCAAAGGCGTGGATAAATTTGCAAGGAAAATCTTATTAAGGTTTCTCGGAAAGTTTTTGGAAAAATGTTGTATCTTTAGAAATAACAAGGCTACTGTAACCAAATTTGAAAAGTAAGTTGATCCTAATGCCAAAATTTAGGTATCTTTCAGTTAAAGAAAGAAATTTATAAGCATTTGGACTGGAGTATAAAAATTGCGCTAAAAAGGGCACAAGACCAAAATATTATGTAGGGTTAACGAAATGTATTAAATATTACGTTTTTCTGATATAAAAAGGCCAAGATGTACAGAAAAAAATACTTTGAAAATGTTATGGTTGTTCTAAAAACGTCAAGGTGACGATTTGAAACGTGAAAATTAGTATTTTTAAGCAAATATTCTGAAACATATGCGGGTTATGTACAGCGAAACTCGATGTCTCTGCTATATTATTAGAAAGGGAAAACCAATGGAAATAATCTGAATACTGGTTTTTAAATGGGATTTGAATAAGTTTCTTTTTAAGCCAAATTTGCATATTTTTCCAAATTTGGAAACTGAAGTTATGACGTCATCAAATTTTTCCAGGAATACCTATATTTTTGCGTTTTTAAAAGGAGATAACTTTGCTGAACAAATTTTGTGAAGAAAAAAAATGATAAGCAAATTGATCCCATCTGCTTGGACCCCTCTCCATATCCGGATCAAAAGGAAAGTTTTTGGAAATCGTAACCCAATCGATACAGTGCGATGGACATGATGAAATTAAAAGAAAAGAGCTGCTGTGTACAACCAATATGTATTGCAAGAAGTGTATTTTTAACAAGGTCCTAACTTTCTGTTTTACCAGCTGTTGTTCTTCGTTTGACTAAAATCGGAAACCCATTTGACATTTTTTTATGTTATTGCAGCAGCTTAAATTATAGGTTTTGTGATTTAAAATTTTAAAATATACTGTGTACGAACTGCAAGAATTTCATTCGAGTACCGTATATATTAACTAACGAAACAGCAATATAAGTTTTTGCTTATTCGTTGAGAGAAGGGTTCCCAATCGGGAATAGACAACATTCATTTATTTACAATTTTGAGTTCCGTTCATCGCTATTTAAGAGTTTCTTCACAAGCAACACGAAGAAACTAACAATATTTGTGTTAAATAAACTGGTATAAATGTAAATATATGCACTTTTAAATATAATTCGAGCAACTAATTTCAAGCAAAGAAGACGCTTCTGAAAATTAAATATCTGAAATGCTTCCTACCAACACTGTTAAATTTAACGTCTGCCAGCCAAATATTTACATAGGTAATAAATATATATTTTTTAATTTACAGGTTTTTTTGATTATGTGGCATATAATTAAAACATTAAGACCAATCTATATGCATAGAGGACTTTGCTTACTCTTATTTTGTATTTGTCTGAAATGTCAGATTTAAATAAACATGTAGCACGATCTTGTTTTTTTTTACGCTACTGTAGTTAAATATGGATGCCAGAGCCGCCTATCATTGGTGGCAATTTTTTTTTCTTCAGTTCTCCAAAATCCGCTATTTTAGTTAACGGGCACTGCTGACAACTTGTGAATTGCAATGGGTGGCTGTTCGGCGGCGCAGTTCGGATACTCGACATTGCCTAATTGAAGTACGGTCATTTCTTGGATGGGTGACCGGTTTGTGATCTCGTGTGGGTCTGATGTTTATAGAACCGTTTTTTTATTGATTCTGTAGTAAACTTTTTTCTTAACAAATTTTTGGTCAACATATTTTTAAGCAAATTTTCTTTCAAAAAACTAGTTTTTTGTACACAAGGCAACTTTCGTTCATAATTTTACTAAAATAACTTTGTTATTTTCCTCGGGGATACAACAGGTAAGTTTAAACTAACATTTTAAAAACATATTTGTTAAATGCATGTTTTTTGCTTTCTTGTTGTCTCCAACGTTTTTTGGTCAGGTCAGGTTAGCTTGGGCTAGGTCAGTTTGGGTCAGGTTAGCTCAGGTCGTCGTTCAGGCCTGCTTGGTAGGATGTTTTGTGCATAAACGACGGTCACTTCTTGGATGGGTGACCGGTTTGTGATCTCGTGTGGGTCTGATGTTTATATAACAGTTTTTTTTTATTGAATCTGTAGTAAACTTTTTTCTTAACAAATTTTTGGTCAACGTATTTTTTAGCAAATTTTCTTTCAAAAAACTAGTTTTTTGTACACAAGGCAACATTCGTTCATAATTTTACTAAAATAACTTTGTTATTTTCCACGAGGATACAACAGGCAAGTTTAAACTAACATTTTAAAAACCTTTTTATTATTTGTTAAATGCATGTTTTTTTTTGCTTTCTTGTTGTGTCCAACGTTTTTTGTTCAGGTCAGGTTAGGTTGCGCTAGGTCAGTTTGGGTCAGGTTAGCTCAGGTCGTCGTTCAGGCCTTTTTTTCCTCAGGGCTCGTCCGCGGTCTTGCCGCCCCGATAGCACTGCAACCTTTGGTTGATTGTGCATACCCTTAGTCTTACTCCACCCGTTCCAAAATGACTCTGCCTTGAACTAGTCTGTACATCGATTGGTATGGTGAAGTTTTATATTGCCCTATCTCCGGTCTAGGCTCACAGTAGATCAGTTGTCTTTTGCGGTCCAGAGCTTTACACTCGCACAAGATGTGCTGGGCTGATTCCTAGCCCCCCCCCCCCCGCGCCGCAGAGTCTGCATGCGAGGTCCCCTTCAAACCGCCGCATTTTATGCAGGTGTTTCTTGACGGCCATGTGTCCCGTCAAGAGACCTGTTGTGTTTCTGAGCTGTCCTCTGCCAAGATTTAGCAACTCCACAGCTCTCTTTGAACTGGGTCCGTCAGTTATTGACTTCCCATGTCTGAGCCCTGGACAGTCCGCCCAGTACACCACTTGTGTTGGTTTCTGATCCAGGACTTAATGGCTCCCCTGGCAGTGCTCTTTGTCACGCCCAGAGCCGGTTCTGGTCCCATAAATGGTTCTGCTGGCCCTCTCTTCGCGAGACTGTCGGCTTCTTCATTGCCTTCGACCCCGGAGTGACCCTGCATCCAGATGAGGGTCACCTCATTCTGCCCAGCCAGGTCGCTCGTCTCGTCTCGGCATTCACTCACCAGCCAGGAATTTACCCGTGGGCTAGTTAGTGCCTTAAGGGCTGCCTCGCTGCCTGGCTGTCTGTGGCTATCGTTCAGGCCTGCTTGGTAGCGTGTTTTGTGCATAAACGACGAGAAAAAAGTTCTCCCTTCAACATCTAAACAAGCTGTGGAGCTTAGAGCAAATAGGCGTGCTCGAGGGGAAGGACATTATTAATTATTAAGAGAGAATGTTGATGCAACATGTAAAAAATGCTGGTTATGGAAATCCGACTAAGCTGTTTATGTCGATGTTCCCTCTTTATTTCCTTCCCTCACAAAACCCCTGTTTACTCCGGGTTCCGTAACTTTTCGGGGGGTTGTTTCCACAACATTTTTCTTCTTGCTTATGCATATTTGAGTGTTTCTAAGCATCTTTCTGAAAAAAGAATTCGAAAATCCGGTCGGCCCTTAATATGCAGTATTACCAAAAGGCTTTACTCAAACAAGTTTGTGTTTCCAAAACTAATTATTTTCGGAAATGAAAGACTTTTATGAAAATTCGCTACGTTATCGCAGTTTCTGCGTCCATTTCTCTTCGAAGATATCTAAACTGTTTTTAAAGGATTTATTGCGAAAAAACTACTTCCTTATTCTGCATCATTTTATTTTATAATCTCGTGCGGGAATGCTTCTTAATCTCGATTTTAATTGAAAAACAAACGCGACTTCTGCACACCTTTATATCACAGGTAGATTTTATTTAAATGTTTCAGAATCATGCATCTGAAACCTATAGATAACACCGCGCGATATGTTATAAAACATTATTGAACTCGAGTACTCCACATAAAGAGACATAGAGATCAGCAGCCACTTGCTGGGGTTCATAGTGTTGATGCTCTCTATGCACAAGTGCAGCAGCCTGTCGTTGACTAGCTCCTGTTACCGTCTCTCAGTCCGAATACTCCCATCTCGCTCGCTCTCAGGGAAGTGTCAACGACCTGTGCTGGTCAAAGCCGTAATAAACATACAGCAGTCAACAACCACAGGATTGTAATGGTGGGTACCCACTCGCACACACAACTGCAGAACGAAAATAAAAGTGTACGTGACGTATTATTAACCCAGCCTTCTGTAAGATATGTTCAATCGAGAGAAATGTTAGGCAGAAACGTGGGTAAAATTCAGCCTGCTGTGATTACACGAATTTTGGCAGTCTGGCGTCTTGGTGACATTAAGTTTAATGATTAGTACCTAAATAAAATCGGTCTGACACAGCGTGGCGTTACGGTAGCGAATTTTAATACGAATTTTCTTTACAAAAACGTAGAAAGTAGAAATAATATATAAAAGATCCCGATACACTGCGTTGTGGTAACGAAATTTTATAAAAAGTTTGTTTTCTTCAAATATTTGGAGTTAATAAAACTTAAAGAACAATAAATAGAAAGATTAAATGTAAGCACATGATGAAAATTTTCGATGTCAAAAAATCGTCAAAATTTCGCTCATAGAGTAATGACTTTCGAATTTTCGATTTTTTATGTATTGAGGGTGGTTGTAGACATGTAGAAGGGGGAGCAGAACCCCCGTGACGTAGCTGAGAACCAAGATTTTGAATTTATGTTTTAATTGTTACCTCATTTCATTTGTTTAAAATATTTTTCAAAAAATGATTTTGAGTTGCCTTGTTTGTCAGTCTCACATAGAGAGCTATAATATTTTATCATTTAAAAAAGTATGGATACAGCAACAGTAAATAAGCTATGAAGAGGGCCTTGGGTGCAGCAAGTACGTTGTGGTAGAGAATTTTCGTAAAAATATTTAAAATCCGATAACTCAATGTCCCATTAAGCTATAACCTTCAATTTTGAGCTATACTAAAACCTATGTAAAATACCTTTTTGGTTGTTTTGTTTGCAAAAACTAGTTCGATTGGATGGACTAAAACAAAACCATCCAATCAATTAATAAGGAAAAATACCTGCCATATTGATAATTTATATTGATAATTTGGCAGGTACATTCCGTTTGTAAATAATAATTTTTTTTCTGGAAAACTTTTGTAATTTGTAACACAATTTTTTTAAAGCGATTTGCAGTAGTTACATTTATGTACAAAATTTTAATATTCTAGCTCCATAGAAAATAGAAATTTTTTCAAGTAATCGCTTACTGTGACCTCAAAAACCAATCTCCAAGATCCATTTAAATTTAAAGATTTAGATTAAATAATATACCTTACTAATAGTGTACAATTCTTATGAAAATTCGCTACAATAATGCACTTGCTGCGTCCCGAACTTTTTCTATTAATCTAATATAATCAATTTTTGTATGTAACAATGTCATTATAAATGCAACTTGTGTACCAAATTTTATCAAACAACTTCATTATTTTCGGAGACACAATATCTTTATTTGATTTTTTTTCGGGATTTGGAAGATTAAAAAAAAATTCGCTTCCATAATGCACTTCCTGCACCCAGGCTAATTAAATATTTATTTCTTGAACAACGAATAACCTTAGAATTTTTTAATAGGGTCTTTGTAATTGAAGTTGTTAAAACATGGAAACAGTCGAAGCAAGAATTTGCTTGAACTCAAGCCTGCCTCTGAATGAGCGCTAGAATAATAATAATAGTAATAATGTTCCCTGAGAAAGTGATTGTAGCTGGGGGTGCTTTGTTTTAAAAAAGATTTACAACTTCTGTTTGGGATCGACATTTATGTATGTAACCAATCACCATTCATATTTTAATTCGACGAGTTAAAATAACGCATTTTGGTGACTTAAGGCGCAATAGATTTGACACCTAACTGACAATTGTTTTAACAAAGTTTGATCTCACTATAGTGCACCTCTAACAACTGATTGAATGAAGGCGAAATAATTAAAAATTCGCTTCCATAATGCACTTCCTGCACCCAGACTAATTAAATATTTATTTCTTGAACAACGAATAACATTTAACCTTAGAATTTTTTAATAGGGTCTTTGTAATTGAAGTTGTTAAAACATGGAAACAGTCGAAGCAAGAATTTGCTTGAACTCAAGTCTGCCTCTGAATGAGCGCTAGCGTGGAATAATAATAATAGTAATAATGAGATATAAACATGCAGCTACCGTCAAGCCTTTGAAGATACCGACAGTGTTAAGGTCTGGTTTTAGATGGTGTCAAGTTTGTGTCTTACGTTGTTAGACTGCTGAGTATGGAGGAGTGTTGGCTTGACGTTTGGAATTTCAATTGTTTTAAATTCCCATCTTTTGTAGCGATGCTTGTTAACAAGTTCATTAGTGCAATAAATCGGTGTTTATAATTTTAAGAGTTGATAACATTATTTGTTTGTGGATATGCTTATTTGTATTCCACGAATACAAATTAGCTTAAAAATTAATAATAAAGCCAGAAAATACTGAAAGAAAAACTAGAACCACAAAAAAACACACACAAAAATAAAAATTCGGGGCGCAGAAAGTGCGTTATGATAGTGAATTTTTCTAAGATTCTTACATTATTAGTACGCCATATTACCAAGCTTAATACTTTACATTTAAACACACCTTGAAGATCGGTTTTAAAGATCCTAGTAGGCGCTCATTTGAAGAATTTTTTCGGAAGTATTACCATCGATATATCTCTATTATCATAAAAATATTTTAATCTTGCGCAAGTAAAACATGTGTGTAATATAAGATGGTAGGATCATTGGAATAAGTTGAAAAGTAGCTGTAACAAGCACTTCAGTAGTATCATCCCTAATCTAAGAAAACAGCCCATTTACAAAGAATCGTTGCTTCCTAGGTACTTGTCTACGACACTTAACAGAATTATCATAGGCCATGGTGCTTTTAAGTCTCATTTGTATAAAATAAAAGTTGAAGACTATCCATTTTGCTCATGCGACAATACCAACCCAGCTGATTTAAATCATTTGATTTTTTCCTGTATTATGCATCATGAAGACGCCCTCGTGGCGCAGGTGGCTAGGTGCCAGCCTGCTAAGCGAGAGGTCCCGGGTTCGATTCCCGGGCGAGCCAAGTTGACTGTCTGGAAAATTTAAAAAATATTGAATGGTGGGAAAGAATGTGCTAATGGCCTGAGATGCCGCAGCCAATAAAAAAAATATTATGCATCATGAACAAAGAAAAATATTATTTTGTAATCTGGTAGAATACAATGTTTCCTTTCCACTTGATGTGACATCACTTATGTATGAAGCTGTTTGTAATAAAAGTGTCATGGTAGCTTTCATGTGTTCTGATTCTAAGTTAACTAGGTTTATATAGCTCTTAGTAAAAAGATGATATTCTGAAAATTGGACTGTTCCAATAAATATTGTACTAGTGGCAATATACTATATAGTCTTAAGGGATACTAAATACACTTAGCAGATTAATGTATAGTCAGAGAGATAAAAGTAAGTTCTTTTATGTCTTTCCTTGTGTTAACCTCTTTTGACCGCAGCCTCCCCAGTATGTTAAAAAGTCACCATGACAGGCTCCATTGGTGTGAAAAGTGTCCCAGTGTTTCTCCTGCAACTTGTAGCGTAGATGTGTGCATGCATATGTATGTGTGTGTATGTGCATATGAAGAAATTATGTGCATATTCTGTCCTGCAACTAGTGTTAAGTACTGGACGTATAAAGCCTATTGACGTGAGTGCGTATACATGAGTGTATATGCGCTCGCGTATGTGTGTGGGTGGATATGTATGTAAGTTTTAATTTTAATATATATTTTTAGTAAACAGCAAGTGTATAGGGAGATAAAAGAAGATAAAAAAGATGTTAAAGAGCTTGCTGGATTAAGATTCTTAAGACAGGTTTTGTCATTGTGAAAAGCAAGGTCAGATGCATCCTTGGTCATTTTGAAGATTGACAGTGACTGAATGAGCCAGTCCTCAAGTCAAAACTCTAATCAAAAAAAATAATTAATCTTGCGTTTCCGCGCCTTTTGAGAAAAACTTCAATGCCCAAACTTAATTTTTTATAAAGCTAGAATTAAAATTTGGTATATCTAGGTACTCTCTTTACCATCTCTAAAAGAAGCTTGTATTACAAAATTAATCAAAGCTACAAAAACTTAGTTCATATTAAGAAAAGAACTGTATCTGCCAAATTATAAACGTGGCAGGTATTATTATTTATCGCCTGGGTGATTTCGTTTTCGTCGACCTAATCGAACCAGTTTTTCCAACAACAAAAGAAGTTTTTTAACAACAAATTTTTTATTGGTGAATTTTCCTAATAAAAATTCACTAACATCAACAACAACAAAAATGTCTGTTGAAAATTTTAATTTTAGCTTTAAAGGTGACAAAGTTAGCCAGATATTTTAAAGAAAAATGAGAAGTTCCAAACGTATGAAATCTGTACATTATTGTTTCTACCAAATATTAATGTTGGTGAAACAAAACAAAAGGTTGCATGAATCGAGCAGGAATCGAACCCAGGCCGCCCGCGTGCCACCGAAATTTCTACCACTAAACCACGGATGCTATCTAATAAACTGTTTGTTTACATGGTAGTTATAGAGACGGCAACTTGCTGTCCCAGTAAATTTTATATTACATCCTAAAAGTAAATCTAAGTAAACGGCTAATTACATAAAAAATTGAATTGTGACTGGATATTTCGGCCGCTGAAACAGATATGACTGTTTCGATCACGTCTTATTTGTAAGTTTAAAGATAAAAAGTCTGGACGCAGCAAGTGCGTTATGGTAGTGAATTTTCATTAAAATGTTTTTAATAGCAAATATGTGTGTTTATTAAAGAAAGCAGGCCTCAAATTTGGTAGCCAGTATAACCTATATAGTAGAAATAATGTGCCATGGTTTTTCAAAATAACTTTATTGTTTGAAAATGTACAAAAATTTCCGAAAGTTAACTTAAAGTGTTCCCGAAAAAAATTGTTTCTTGGTCAACCTTATAGGTTAATATCAAATTGATCTATTCAAATTTGAAGCATTTAATGAAAATTCTCTACCATGACGCACTTGCTGCGTCCCGAATTTATTTTCTTACAAACATGCATTATATTTCGATGGAAAATGCAAAAATGCAATAACATAAGACGTGTTCGATTAAAAAAAAAGAAAATTTGTATCACCAACGACTTATGGGCCAGCCTGTGATTGTAGAAATATTTTTTTAAGATGTAGCTCAAGACACCCTATAATTAATGCATACAATTTTTTTTCGTATCTTGTATAATAACAGATATATTGAGCTTTATTGATTTTTTACGAAAATTCGACAAGAATTATATACCATTAAACGATCAACTCTGTAGCTAAGACTACTGCCAAAGCATCAGAGAAAGGGTTTATTTGAAATGAATTTTCTGGAAATATTTTAGTAAAATAAAGGACAATGACGGTTGAAGCTAAGACTTCAGGCTTTGTAAAACATTCTTCTTCCATAGCTCGTATTGGTTTCAGCTTCTTTGCCTACACCTTGCTAATTTTGACATTTTAAATCGCGAGTTTGACGTTTTGGGGAAACACCCAATTTATGTGTCTTTAAATGCCTATAACTTTTTAACCTACATAGCTAAGGTAGGTAGCTAGGTAATTTACCTATAGTGATATAAACCCGCTTACCACATTTGGTTGTCCTTACTTTGTTATTTCCGGAGATATATTTTTTTTCGAAAAAACACAAAATTTTCCATTAGAACCTGGACTGATTTTCCTGGCTAACGAACTTATCCAAGCCACTTGCAAAACAAAGGTATTCACCATATTTAATCAGAATCGGCCCATTATTTTTTGAGTTATCGGTGTGATATATATATATATATATATATATATATATATATATATATATATATATATATATATATATATATATATATACACTGATCCCGGATATGTGTTCTAGGGGGGCCTAATTAGCGCTCATTTGAAGAATTTTTTTCAAAATTCAAAAGTCGGGATCTCCTCATTAGTGATTTTTTGTTGTTGAGAAAGTTCACTAAAAACAAACTGCTTTTAAATCATTTCCATTGAGATGTGAGCCGAATTCTTTCATGTTTTCGTATCTTCTCATACTCTTATAATATGACACTTACTCATGAATGAAATACATGTCAATGCATTTGCAAAAATTAAATTTTTAGTGCGTCATTATTGAATGGCCAGGTAAATCTCCGGACCTAACTCATCTTGATTTTTTTGTGCGGGATTACATAAAATCTAAAGTTTATTTTAATCAACCGAGAGATATCGCAGAATAGAATAACAATGGAAATAAGGCAGAAACGATAAAATAAGTAATCCAGGAATTTGAAAACCGTCTTGCTTATTGTTAAGAAGTTATGATTGGCCAACAATTTGAGCATTTCATTTAATATTATCTAATGCAAAAAATATCCCTATGTAATCGTGAAAGCTGTATTCAGAAAAGACGCTTGAATATAACTGTCAAAAGTAGGGGTTACCATTAAAAAAATAATAATTAACGATGCCGTTATATCACCGAAATCGATGACGTCACATTTTTTAATGTCAAAATGTGCAGATTCAAATCTTATGTTTGAGATGTCTCAGTGGTTTTTTGTTTGCCCCCTAAAAATTTTACGGAATTTGTTCCATTCCATATATATATATATATATATATATATATATATATATATATATATATATATATATATATATATATATATATATATATATATATATATATATATATATATATATATATATATTGAAGCTGACCCATAATATGGGTTCTAGGGGTCCTAGTTCGCGTTCATTTGAGGAATTTTTTTTAAAGGTAGTGATCTCTTCCGAAGAATTTTTTTACGAAAATTATTTAAAAAGACTAATTTCATGAATATAACGTTTAAAAAAATAATGTTTACCATGTGGGCACATGTATTGTAATTGAAAAAGTTTCTGATATTTTATGTGTGTGTCCGATTATATTCGTCTCTGTCTGCATGAATAATGCATGTCGCATAAGGGCTAGACAGAAGTTATGATGACCGGGGACGGCAGCTAAACATCTAGACTTTCTCTCATAACCCCCGACTTGTCGTGGTGCTGCGGCAGCAGATCGATCTCCTTTGTCTGCTCTATCAACGGGAGGCGGCAAGTATAGGGTTTTGGGGCGGTGGGTAGCTATAGTCGGGGGCGGCGTTGTCTCGTCGAGGTTGGAGAACCTGGCGCTCTGAGCTCCCCCTGTGTATGTGTGTGTGCGTGTGCTGGCTGGTGTCTGTCTGGGCCTGGCGGCGGCGACGACGACGGCGGCCCTGACGTACCTTACGGGCCGCCGCTCTGACCTAGCAACCGCCGACGCTCGCCGCTCCTCTCCTCGCCGAACCCCTCACCAGACTAGCACAGACCTATTGATCTGCCGGGCGTCGCGACAACGAAGACGGCGGCAGTCCGCGCTAACAACGACGCCCACACACACATGCACGTATAAATGTACAGAAATAGAGATTGACACATCACAATTTCGAACTACCCTAAGTGAATTACTTCTCAAAAGATTAAAATCATGTAATATTTCATTGTCATGTATTAACGGTCAAACCTATTAACAAAAATCAATGTTTACAAGTTCTTGTGGGAAAAAGTTAATTCGTGTTCTTAATTTTATGTCAAAATGTGTTTTGCTAAGTTGTCATCATCGCAGTCTAAAGGCACCGTCGCATTGCAATCGCAAATCTCCAGCTGCTCCTTACGTTTCCTTGTAGCTTCCCCACTACTTCAACTGGACCAGGTTTCCCAGAAATTTTCCGTTTGGTCTACCTGTTTCCTTTTTTCCAAGTATGTGTCCTTCGAGTCATGTCAGAAAGTTATTGTCTCAAAATATGTCCAATAAGTTTTGCCTTTTTCTTAAGAATTTCTTCTTGTCTCACTTTTTCTAGCACACTTTTATCGGTCCTTCTATCGGTGAACAGTGTATTTGTCATTTTTCTCCATGCCCACATTTCAAAAGCTTATATTGTCTTCATTGATTTGAAAATATTAAGTCAAAGTACCGTCGGACATTGATTTGGTGATGTGCTGGTGCTCCATCCTTCTGGAGCCATATCACATTCACTGGAACTTGTGGGTTTCCCCGATCGGGATAAGTTTGCCAAGGTCGCCACGACATTATTTTGGAACAGGGCTAAATAATTATCTCCATTCAAATTCCCATAAATGAAAAAGGGACCAATGACATGGTTTCCAACTATTCCCGCCGAAACATGAACCTTTTCAGGGTATTGCATATGTTCTCTCACCCAGTGCGGATTTTTTTCAGACCAGTAACGATAATTTTGGGTAACATCCAATGCTGTTGTTGCTTGTCGACTCGGAGTATGTGGGTTTTCCTCAAACTTAAGGATTACATCCAATTTGGTATACTTACTCAGTGTATTAGAAGGTTTTTACTCTATCAGCCTTACATGTCCAAGCTCGCGAAAATGCTTTCATTTTACTAATTGTTCCTTGGGATATAATCGGTAAATCAGGAAATTTCTCTTGAAATATGTGAGAAACTTTGATCTGTTCTCGTGTGTTATCTCCGTAACCAATCATCTGTTTTATACACTTCTGTTAGTTAAACCATGTTTCTGAATTGAAATTAACAATCACTGACAACTACCGTCATGCGGTTAATCGCACAGCAAGTTACTAAGCCGTTTTAAACAAAAATAACATTGCCAACTATGAAGAATGTAGATAACTTTTTGTCTACTTTTTAATTGATGCCATCTAAAAAGGACAATAAAATTGATTTTTGATTATCAATAATAAAACTCGATTAGTTGTAGAGAAGCTCTTCGATCAGATGAATTTCTTTTTTACTGTTAATTTTTGCAAATAGCATAGCATTTTTAAAAAGAGAATGAAGAGCTCTTTCAATGAGGTATCACAAGCCCCTACTTCCTATTTAAAAATGTTGGTGTTGTAACTGTCACTCGAAGGGTCTTGAATGTAAGGGTGAAGTTTTCTCGTTGGATGATGTAATTTTTTAATGTAAAAGTGATGTGTTTCAGGATTTCTTTCACAAATATGCACAATAATTGAGATATTGAATTTATTTTGTTTCACTGTTCCACACTGTTGTCTATTCACATTGCGAATCAGTTTTTGATATTTCCATGTCAGATATATTGTATAATTTGTGTGCACAATATATATTAATTATTTTTTATATATTTTTAACACTATTGAATTTATAGATACTGTTATAACTTTCCACATTTGCTGAATGTGTGAATACACTTACACAGAACATAAACAGGCTATATGTGTAGTGGCTTAAAACTTTGAATAATGGAAGTAATGGAGCCAAAAACATACTTAAGATATGGCGAGGACTAAAAGCATCTCTTGAAATGAGCCGTCGCTTCGCTAAAAGCATTAAACGGATCATTATCTTTCTCATATATGCCATCATGTTGTCTAACAAAAACCACCAAACCTCACACATGATACGCTAAATTTACAGCTACTAGGTTAGCCCAATAATAGAACAAATATTTGAGACAAATAATAATACGCTGTGTTTGATATATCTTATGGTGACCTATGTCAAAGTGGTGGCTGAGGGATAACCTTTCTCTGAACCCACACACCTATCTCAAATACTTATTAAAAATCCCACAGGTCTTAAATTGAAGAGTTTATGTCAATTTTCGACGACGATCTTCAATCAAAATGTTTATGAAACGTGTTTAATGTGTACTGTCATTTTAGATACCGTCATTTTGTTCTTAATTATGTTTTATCAATTTTTGATGAACTTAAATTTCTTAAGCAACAAAACTACATTCAAACACTGACAAGCATCTCATATGAAATCGTACCTCAGAAATATCCAAAGGTCTAATGGAATCTTAACAATGTTACAGCCGGAAATCTTTTTTCAATTAATTTTATATCAATTTCGGAAACTATTTTATAAACATAGAGTACCGGTACATTTTTTCAGTTTATTTAATTTCGGTAATACATACAGGGTGATATACAATAAACTACAATGCATAGCACCACGTGATAGAAGGCACCGCCGTGGCCGTGTTGGAAAGTCGAGTAAAACTTCCCAATTTGGGGGGGGACGGTTCAAGACTCACCGGCAGCGGATGATTTTTCAAATCACTTCTGTCGTTGAGATCGAGCTTAGGGTGGAGGGTAATGCACAATAGGTCAAGGACTGCAGTGTTATCGGGGCGGCAAAGCCGCGGACGAGCCCTGAGGGAGAAAAAAAAACCACGTGATAGAGGACCCAAAAAAAATATTTATGATACACTAATGTCCCATCGCTTTTTGTTTTCAAATTACAGACTGTTGAAGTTTTTTTAATATAAATTTATTAGTTATTTAATTTCTTGCGAGTGTAAATAAATAATTGAACCAAAATTACTGCACAGTATACCTTTGCACCATTTTGTGTCAGAATATGAAGCTTATTTCACAACCAGTGGCAAAGTTAAGAGGATTTACGTGTTAGAATCGAAAAAATAACATTGTGTCGCCCTGTACTTGTTATATGACAATATTCACGTTGGAAAAAGCTTGCCAGTAGTAGGTAGCAGGCTATGATTTTATGAAAGGAAACAATTAGGCAACTGTCAAACTAATATTGAAATAATTTGTTCAAAGTTTGCCGTGTTCCTGATTACCTACGTATTTAGTTCAGTTGTTTATTGTTTTTTAAAGTTGCTTTCAAAAATAGTTCGCTATACTTTTTCAGAATACCGGGACATGGTTATGTGTTACGGCGAAGTCAATAAAATTGTCCCGAAGCTCAACGTATCTATCGAGGGAGATATCCATAATGACAAGTTCCTAATGTTAGAACATTTATTGACCTGCATGGGCGTTTGGGAGAAGATGGCTGCTTTAAAAAATCAAAAGTTGATACTGGGGCTCCCAGAACTCGTTCTACTGTTTGCAAACGAAGAAGCTATATTGCAAATAGAAAATAATCGGAGAATAAGCACCCTAAGAATAAGTGCTGCTGTACCGAATGTTAACCGTGAGTCGGTAAGGCAAGTCTTCAAACAATAACTTCTTCAGCCATTTTGTTCCCAAAAAATTCATCACCTATTGGAACAGGATTTTTTACCGCGTGTAAAATATTGCAAGTGGTTGAAAAACCAAGGACAAAATTTTCGTCATTAATTTTGTTTACCGATGAAGCTAGTTTTAGTCGCGATGGTGTTTTCAGTATACATAATAATGCATTATTGGAGCGATAAAAACCAACATCATACCGTAATTCGGAATCACCACTATGGGTTTTATATTAGTGCGTAGGCAGGTAAAATTGACAATTATCTAATTGGTCCATTTCGATTGCACAGTCGATGGACAGTTATTAAAAGAATGTAGTGAATGCTGGTTTGGTGGTGGGTTACCTATACCTTGGCCAGCTGGTAGTCCCGATTTTAATCCTCTCGATTTTTTATTTTGGGGGTTGATGAAAAATGAAGTGTATGCCGTAGAAATAAATAGTGAAGAGCAATTATGAAACAGAATTGTGAAGTCTGCTGATAGATTTCGTAACGATCCGCACATATTTCAAAGGTGCCATCAATCATTAACCCGAAGATTGGAAATGTGTATTTAAGAACAAGGTTACCAAATTGAACACCTCCTGTAGAGCTAAGTACCTTACTTTTTTTTAATGGTGTTTAATTAAATATTTAAAAAACGCCTTTTCAATCTATAAAAAATACTTCCAACAGCCTGTAACTTAAAAACAAGAAACGATCGGACATTAGTGTGTAGGAACTTTTGTATTTTGTTCTATGACACCCCGTATATAGGCTGTATAGCGCATATATTGTAACAAAAACCTAATGTACAACATTCACCACACAAAAAAGCTTAAAAAAGTTATTGCACAGTACGCACAGCATATAAACATCTAGCATTTACACAAATAAAACAAGGGTCCATCAATAGGGACTTAAGATAGCTTGTTTAATGAGTCGTATAGGCCTTTGGCGTCTCAGCGCTGCGACCCCAATGGGTTTTTTGTTCATGACTCTTTTTTCCTAGTAGCTGCCCAAAAAGTTCAGACTTTTTATGTTGTCTACTATCTTCTTGGAGGCGATTTTACCTATACCTGGAGTGTTAGGGTAACCCCTCCAAGGTATTTGAGCCTTTTGCAGAACTGATCCATGCCGTCGTATGGCAAGTGTTCTCTTGTTTCTGCTGCTTCAGTGTAGTATCTGCAGTTTTCACTGCATTACCCATCTTCATAAGGTGATACCTTACTGGGGAGTGTCCTGTGAAAAGTCATGTGGTTATTCAGACGTCTCTGTGACATACCGTTTCCTCCAGTATGACAACATTTGGTTCCTTCCAAGTATCAAGTTCGTTTCTTTTTGTTAATCCACAATAGGGCTTTGGACCATAGAACGGTATGGTTGCTGCCCTTTTTGCAAGGCTACCTGCTTCATCGTTTCCTTCGATGCCTTGATGCACTGGTACCCTCATCAAAAGTACTTTGTTGTTCGCCGCCAGTTACTTCAAGATTTGTTTTCATTCCCAGGTCAGCTTACACTCTGTTTTAAAAGATTCCAGAGGCTTTAGTACTGCCTGACTGTCTGACAGGATGCAAATCTCTCTATTTCTGAGTCTTCTTTGTATGCAGTCGTGTACGCAAAGATTAATAGCAAGCATTTCTGCTTGGAAGATGGTGGAGGTTTTTCGTATGGACTTAGCGAATTAAAGTCCTCTTATTCCCAGACCAACCGTGTAAGATACAATAGAAATTTTGTTTTCATTTGAAGCTAACCTCGTTTGCAGACGCATATTTGATGGACCCAGTTTTTAAGCTCTATTTTCATTAAACCAGCTGAATATCACGAATTTCGCCTTTCGCGTTTGTTTTTAAGTTGTCAAATCGTTTGTGGTTTGTTAACGTAAATGACAAGTCGATGCGTCTAATGTTTTTAGGAACTAGAAGTATTTCTTGAATGTCTTGGGTTATAGACAAAGCGAGTCCCGAATACGTAAATGTAGTTTATTTGTGCAAGAAATAATCAAAAAAAAAAAAAAAATTGGCATACATGTTTACAAAACTCGCGGTTGGGACGTTCCACAATTAAGTAATTTTTTGTTTGTTATTCCATAAGTTTAGTATTCAGTCCTTTTTGGCTTTCCATTTCTTTTTTCATCTGTGACCTGACCTTCCATATTTTCTTTACTAGCCTTTCTTTACAACTTTCCTTTAGTTGTAGTTTTTTTTTAGTTGTATTTTTAACGTTCTCACTAGGTTTTTAAATCAATTTTACATCTTTCAGTATAACACTCGCTGGTTTAATTTGTAGTTGTTTAATTTTATCTGCGTTTCCTCATTTCAAAATTTTTTGAGCTCTAACATTAATAGATATTTAATTTTTGACAGTTATGGCGTTTTTTCTTGTCTATTGATATTCTATTTGCTACCTGTTATTTTTTATGATCGAATCATTTTTCTGTGTGGTGGCTTAAATAAATACCCTACTTACTGGCTGGATTCTAGCGCTACTTAAGTCTTCAACATTTTGTTCACCTTTTACTCAAACTTTCTATTGGTGATTGTCTTGTTTTAGTCCACATAACCAAATTTTTGTGAAGTTTCTTTCATTATTCATGACCTGCGACATTTTACCTGGTATTGATTATTGTACTTTAAAGATATTTAATTTTCAACATCTTTTCCGCCCTTACGTCGGGCTTTTTGATACGATTGTCTTGCCTTTTGTATTTCAGGAATGTGAGAGATAGGTGATTTGCTGATTATTCCCAATTTTTTTTCTTCATCCATGATCGTGATTATATCAACCCCAAATGAGCAGGAAGTTTCATGTTATGTAAAATTGTATACCAGCGTATAACATTATGTATGTAAAAACGCAAATATATGTAGTAATATGAAATACAAACACGAAAGATCAGAATAATATGTACGTTCATCATTATTAGCGAATATTCGTAGAAAAAAATTTGCTCTGAGTCGTCACGATTTTCAAACGTTTACAAAATCTTATCAAATGACCGCGAATTAGAGCCATTGGAATCAATTTTCAAGGTCAGTTAAAATTTCTTTGTGAATAAATAGCTCGGGTGAGTTCTTACCCCAATCGAAATTTTTCCGAATTTTTTTTATATTTTCTAAAATAATGAAATTATGAATTTTGGCCCACATATTTTTGTTTTTTAGATACCTTAACATCTTCCAAAATTGAGATTTCTGGGTTACTGAAAATTAAGTTATGAAGTTTTAATTGAAATCCTCTACCATAACGCACTTGCTGCATCCGGTATTTTTGTTTAACATTCACTGATAATTTTTGTGTTTCTAACGATTTTAGTTATTTTTCCTAAGTTCGTTTAAATTTGAATGAATAAAGATTGATAGGCTATTCAGTGTATTTGCTGAACAATTTAAAACTAAATAGATTTCGAATCCTTTATCAAATAACGCAGTCTGTGCTGGTTTTGTAGATAATCTATTGTATTATATTTTCTGCTTTGTCCTGGTAGATGAAGAGGATGAAATAAAACATGAGTTTATTATCGTTTGGAGCCTCTATTACTGACACACACATCGCCCCAGTGATTATTTAATAATAATAATATATGGGGTGCCTGTGACTTTTATGTCCATAATGTGGAAAACAGTGCCTTAATGGCCTTTTTGGTCCACCAGTATATCCTCGTTATCACAGCTTGTTATAACGGAGCGTGGAAATATTTCGGCCTATGAAATAAAACATATAGACTAAATAACATAATAAAATATACAGGGAGCCTAAAATAAAGTATCATCCGAAACTATAATAATAATACGAAAAATTAATTAACTGTTGTTGCCCCTACTTGGTGAAACCGTTCCATACTAAATACAGACGTAGAGACTATTTCTCTGAATTTACAAATGTTTGTTTTCTTCTCTGTAACTGGCTTCGCTGCCTAAGGGTATCATTGTGAAGGTTTTGGTGCCCAAATCTATGTTCTCAAAATTGTATTCTTTTTTATTTATTTTTTGTTCCCTCAGGGCTCGTCCGCGGCCTTGCCGCCCCGATAGCACTGCAACCTTTGGTTGATTGCGCATACCCTTAGTCTTACTCCACCCATTCCAAAATCACTGTGCCTTGAACTAGTCTGCACAGCGATTGGTAGGGTGAAGTTTTATATTGCTCTGTCTCCGGTCTAGACTGATCGTAGATCAGTTGTCTTTTGCGGTCCAGAGCTTTACACTCGCGCAAGATGTGCTGGGCTGATTCCTCCCCCTCGGCGCAGAGTCTGCATGCGAGGTCCCCTTCGAACGGCCCCATTTTATGCAGGTGTTTCTTGACGGCCATGTGTCCCGTCAAGAGACCTGTTGTGTTTCTGAGCTGTCCTCTGCTAAGATTTAGCAGCTCCACAGCTCTCTTTGAACTGGGTCCGTCAATTATTGACTTCCCATGTCTGAGCCCTGGACAGTCCGCCCAGTACACCTTGTGTTGGTTTCTGACCCAGGACTTAATGGTTCCCCTGGCAGTGCTCTTTGACACGCCCAGAGCCGGTTCTGGTCCCAGAAATGGTTCTGGTCCCAGAAATGGTTCTGCTGACCCTCTCTTAGCGAGACTGTCAGCTTCTTCATTGCCTTTGATCCCCAAGTGACCCGGCACCCAGATGAGGGTCACCTCATTCTGCCCAGTCAGGTCGCTCGTCTCGTCTCGGCACTCACTCACCAGCCAGGAATTTACCCGTGGGCTACTTAGTGCCTTAAGGGCTGCCTGGCTGTCTGTGGTTATGAGGATCCGCTTGTTGGTGTAGCCCCTCCTCTTGTTCTCCCGCATACAGTGCAGGATGGCGTACATCTCGGCCTGAAACATCGTTGCATGGGATCCGAGGGAAATACTGATTTACCCTCGGTCCTTCCGAGTAAACACCTGCCCCCGTCCCACGCTCCCCGCCGGATCCATCCGTGAACCAGACGAGCGCGTCCCGTGGTATGCCCGGCGTCTCCTCCCGCCATGCCTCGCGGTCGGGGATTTCCACTGTAAAGTTGTTTTCCCTGCACATCCGCGGGCTCGCGAAGTCTGACCTCATTTCAAGCATGGGCTCCTTCACGATCTTCTGAATTTTGCAGTGGCCCCTGAAGCCTGGGTTGATCTTCAGTCTACCATTGCAGGCTAGTCTGTATAAAAAAAATGTATCTTGGACAAGAACAAGTTTAAAATTTATTTGTCAAATGATGGCGCTGTATAATTTTTATCAATGTCCATATATACAGGCTGCTCTAGAAGTAATTGTTGGCATTAAAATATTATGATTTAGCCAAACTTAAATCAGTTCAAAAGTAAAAATTAAAAGACAGGAAGTAAAACATTGAATTTCGATTATTCTTGACAATCGAGAAATGTGTTTGACGTGTTATCATGAAAATTGGGACACATGCATTTTCATAGTAATAAATAATTGATTCCAATTCGACTGTAGGGGATAGAGGGCGCTGCTTACGATACCTTTCAAGTATTGAAAATACTCAAACTTTTTTTGTTACCGTCGCTGGGAAAATTTGATTATAACATAATTTTCTCTTCTATTTTCTTAACAAGAAACGTATGCTTGTTGAATGGCACTAATATCAGCAGTTTTCGAAATATTTGCGGTCTTAAATGTAGTCGCAGTAAGGTTATACCAGCAAATTTAAATTTAGCACTGACTAAGAAATGACAGATGTGGAGACAAAACAGATTTTCAAACTTAATGGGTGATAACACATTCACTCTAAATGACAGACTTTTATAATACTCATCAATTTTTTAAATTTTGAACTGTAAAGGAAAAAGAAAATAGCTGCAATTAGCTTTAATAATTGCACAGCTATTTGTTGGGTTTTTGACATGAAATTTCGCAATGACATACTTATGAGTCATTGTTCGTTCACGGTATCTCAATATTTTGTTTGTTGATGGAAACGACCGAGGCTAACTAGATATCAATACACCATCGTATGTGTAATATAAGAATTAAGATTTGAAAAGTATACTGACTATAAAATACGAACACACAGTAAGAGATGATAAGTTTTAATAAAATTTATACATAAGGAACAGTCTTATGCTCTGACCAAAGAGAGCAACGGTGGTGAAAGAACAGTTACGCTCTGAGATTATTAACAAATATATACAGACTTTCAAAAATCTGAACACCCAAAGTAAGAGTTGATCAATTTTAATAAAAATTTTACCTAATGTGTGTTTAATCAAATTTAAAAAATAATTACATTTTCAAACTAAAATATTAAAAAGTAACAAACTTATTTAATAGTGAATGGGACGCCGCGGTTTCTTATGCATTCGATAACTCTTCAAGGCATGCTTGAAATTAAATGATTTATGGCACCCTGAGGAATGTCATCCCAGGCTTTTTGAATTTGGTGAGGAAGGTCAACTAGGTTATTTGGTGGTTGTGGTTAATTACCCAGTCGATAGCCAATCATATCCTACACATGTTCGATTGGTGACATGTCTGGGGAGCGAGAACGCCGTAGAAGCAGGGTCACGTTATTTTCTTGTAAGAACCTTTTAGTAACCCTTGCTGTATGAGGACATGCGCTGTCTTGTTAGAAAAGGGGTTGAGTCAATCCTTGTATGTATGGCACTGCAAGAGGCTGCAGTGCGTTTTATATGTAATCATTTGCATTCAAATTTGTCAATAAAAACAAGAGGTAATCTGCTACCGTCTGTTACCGATAACCAACCCCGTCTTAGGGGCCGTATGCCGTTTCACAGCATTCTAGATTTCTGGCGCCCTCCACGTAATCGTCTTGTTCTTCTACGACCATCGTGGACCCAAAGAGTGAATCGGGACTTGGTAGAGAAGACAGCACGATTGCATTCACCATCCCAATTTGATCTTTTGTTACACCACGCAAGCCGAGGAGAACGATGTCGAGGTGTCACTGAGAGACATAAAAATGGTCTATACGAACGAAGCCCGAAAGCTCGTATTCTTGGATATATCGTGACCATAGAGACTCTTTGTTGTAAAACTCTTAACCAAACATTTCCAATCGTGTTGCACAAAGTCTGCCTTGTAAAGCAGCAATCCTCAACTGACGATCTTCTCGTGCTGAAGTTGCTCGAGGACGTCCAGATCCATGACGATGGTTATGGATTCCTGCTTCAGACCACCTGGACCAATACAGTAACACTGTTGACACTGCGTCCTATGGGGTCGAAAATTTGCCTGATTGAAAAACCGGCTTTCCGCATACCAAATAACAATGCGCCTCCTTTCAAATTCACTTAAATGATTGTAATTGTTTCGTAAACGGCGCCTAGGCATAATGACTTAATGACTTACTAAATTGAGCACAAATCGCTACGAAATAATGCTTCAAACGGAAGCAAATTTAAAGAGATGATCTTTTGATAAAACAAAATTTAAAAAGTGTACACCTGTTAATTTTTTTTGTCCATATTATCATTCCTTATCAAAGACAGAAGAGAGTAGTATAGAAAATTGCATTGTAATTGGTCGACTCTTACGGGGTCTTCGGATTTGTTGGAAAGTCGGTATACAGGGTGTTGCGCGAGGAAAGGGAAATATTTAAGTGCCTATTTTGGATGCAGAAATAAGCAAAAAATTGTATATAAACATGTGTTTGGAAATACATCCTTTCCGCGTTACAGGGTGACAAAAAATCGTAAATCCAAATCCGTTTTTCCTAAATATTTTGAAAATGATTTAGTCAGAAAGACATCTTTGTATATGAATTTTCATAATATCTAAAGCTCGATGTAATATCGCAAATCATTTTCATAATATCTAAGAAAAACTGATTTTTAAATTTGTTTTTGTCACACTGTAACTCTGAAACGACGTATTTCCGGACACATGTTTGTATACATGTTTTTTGTTATTTCGACTTCCAAAATACGCCCTTGAAATATTTCCTTTTCCTCACGAAATACCCTGTATTTTACCATCGTCTATAAAACACGGGTACTGGTTAACGACAGGTTAATTTTTTGTTAAGTGTTTACGCAATAACGATTAGTAAAAAAAAAACAAATATCAGTCATTTAAAGTAGTAAAACGCACTCGAAATTGTCGAGTTCTTTGTTAAAATATAAATATAGAGATATAAATCTAATCGTTTAAACAAATTCAATGTCCAATTAGAACTGTAAGTACACCAGTTATTTATATTAAAATACAACAAAAATTACTAGATTTGATTAACTTAAACTGATAACTATTTAGGAGATTATAAATAATGTGTACAAAAATTAATTATATTGTTACTCAACTAAAACGTGATGCTTAATTTTTCATAAACTATGTGTTGTTAAAAAACAGTTTTTCAATTTGAAAAGGTTTTTTGTATAACTAAGTAAGTTTTACTTTGGCATAAATGGATTATTTTGAAAAAAAAAACTATTTTCTTTACTGCCCCCATTTTCATTCCAACTAAAATACACCCTAACGCGTGGGTCTCGTCATTTGAGTAATACTTGTACTTAGAGATTATATTAGATTAAATGTAGGTGGGCTATTCTAGTCCCTCCGCCGCGACCTTGGGTCTATTATGTCTCACGTCTAATTGCCTAAATTTCATCAAATCCAACTCCCAGTGGGAGTCGATCTTTTTTTTTTTTGAAGGTAAAAGTTGGTTTAAGGGGTGTAAGTGCCATCTGAGTAAACTCGCTTGTCAGTTTCGAAGCTCAAGGAGTGATAACCTCTCTCCGAAGTTCGTCTGGACCCGACATCCGTCAGTGTTTGACTCGAGGCGGTATCATTTAGACCTGCTCTGGAGCAGCATCCAAGCGGGGTCGTTAGCTCGTTTCGAAGCTCCCAGGGTATGGCTCAATTTCAAGGTGTAATCCCCCCTATAGATCTTAGCTCTCTTCAGGTTCATCTAGACCCGATACCCGCCACTGTTTGTTAAAATTGCACCCAACAAATCGAGCTCCTCACAGGAGACGATATTTTTGAGGGCGAAAGTTGGTTTGACAGGTGTACTGCCATCTGAATGAAGTCGCTTATCCGTTTCGAAACTTAAACAGAAATAACTTCTCTCAGAGTTCGTCTGGACCCGACATCCAGTTAGTGTTTGACTGGAGGCGGTATCATGAAGTACTTGACCCGAGCAGCACCCAAGCGAGGTCGCTTGTCCGATTTGAAGCTTACAGAAGAGGCCTCAATCTCCGGTTGTACCACCCAGAGATATCTCAGCTGTCCTCCGGGTCCGTCTAAACCCGACACCCACCGGTGCCAGACTCAAGCCGACATCCCACCTAGTCCCGATCCCGAGAATCACCCAAACGAGGCTGTATGTTCGTTACGAAGCACACGGTGGGAGCCTCTCAATCTGGGTGTATACCAGTCCCCAGAGATCTCAAACCCCTCCGGGTCGTTTCGACACACGACACCTTTTAAAATTTCGCCTTTTCTTGCCACATTTAACATACATTCGAATAATTTGCTATTCCCAGAAAACATATGACGAAAATTTCTACGCCAATTTACCAGTGGCCAACCCTTTCGTACAGCCTCAACTTCAAATATTTTTTTAACATTCTCTACATTTTATTATCTGTTGTGGTCCTTACCTGGTGAAACTGTTCCATACTAAACACAGACATGGATACTATTTCCTGGCTTCACAAAGGTTTGTTTTCTTCTCTTTGACAAACACCGAAACCGGTTACAGAGAAGAAACTTCTGACCTGACCTGACTGGACCCTCTCTCTAGGGTGCAGTCATTTACCTGACACCTAATATAATCACAATTTTTAGTAGTTAAGGGTTTGTAATTTTTCATCCTCTGGTGACGTTAACTTTGTTAGTGAAACGTCCGTCACGTCGTTAAAAATATGTTGTGGTGATTTGGGTTCTCCATGTACTTATCAGCGCTTATCACAGTTTCCAATCTTCACTTAGTCTATTAGAATTAGTTCTCGGAGTTTTTCTCATCACATAAACGAGAAACAGAGGGTGTCATGCCAGTTTTGATTTCGGCATCGTTAGTTTCACAAAAAAGTAGAATCGTATTGTGAAAACCGGAGCCTGCTAACTCTACTCATAACCGAGATACTCCTCAAAAGCAACGAAACCCGGACCAAAAATTGTCTTCGCTTATAAGGAACCCGTTTCAGAGAAGATAAGAGACTACATACAGACTTGGAGACTACTTCTCTGGCTTCACAGTTGGTTTTCTTTTAGTTCCTTCATAAACGAAAACCAAGAGTGTAGCGAGAGAAGTAGTCGCCAAGCTTGTATGTAGCACGTACCAGTTTCACCAAGTAACGGTAACAACAATCAATGAAGATTAGAGGCTGTTGTCTAGCCAAAGGGAAAACCTCCACGTCTGTAGTCAGTAGTCACTTTCTTATACAAAATTTTTAACCTGGCAATGCTGCTGCTGCTTGAATATTTTGCCGAAAAGTTACGTCGGTGCGGTCGTCATTGTTATTGACTATAAAATTAAAATGAACGTTCACAACAGCGCCACCTGCTTTTTTAGTGTGTAAATTTAATGCTTAGTTACAGTATTGTGTAATTAATAGTGTTTTGTTTGTTTCAGGTTGGTAAAAAGAAGTTCTATACTCTACAGGATCAGCTATAAATTTTGTGAGTTGCACTTTTTTTTCAATTGTTAACGATTATATTCTATACTCTGGTTCCAATATATATGAAGTGACTCATCCCTACCGAACCAAACTATTATAGGAATTCCATAGACAGAGAAATATATTTTTAAGAAAACAATATTTGATTAAAACATGTGAATTTTATATTGGGCTAGTTCACCAGGGGCCCGCAGCTGTCAGCAGCGTCAAAATGTTGACGATTGTCAACATTTTTTGACATAACAATGCAGCTATTGGCAGCGCTGGCGCCTGGTGAACTCGCCAAACATTATCAAATAATAAACATTTTATTTATATTGTTTACAAGTTTACATTCGTCTGAGGTAGTCTGGGGTAGAGTTCCTTATTTATAGATATGAGACAGGTCACACATAATTAAGGAAAAAAAGTCATCATAATTCAAAATCCAGGTGCCTTTCTTTTTTTTTGATGCAAACATATCTGTTATAATGATGGCCTCAATATTTATGTCCTTGTGAATGTTCATCGGAACCAAACCGTTAAGTCTTGTTTCACTTGTGGAATTTCTTAAGTACCTACGTTTTGATTCCCCTCAGAACAGAAGAGCCCGTCTCGACGGATCCTGTAGCCACAGGTAAAATAGAACATATTTTCAGCAACACTAAATATTAGGAAAAAATTCTTAAGAAATCCTTAGTGATTCTAAAGGATTATTTAAATAAAATATGTTATTCTAAGAACTTTTTCCATTATGCATATAGTGATCAGAAATGGAACGCTACAAAGTGATTTGTATAACTGATTAGCAGCTTCTTCAGACATGAGTTCTTCCAAGGCACTTACACTTTCAAATAAGTCATCAACAAATATTGATATCGATTCGTGACTTTTCACCCATTGCAAATTTAACATCTGCGGGTAAAAACATTCGACATTTTGGAGAGGGGGACTCGGGCCCTTAGTGTGCCCCCTCCCCCTTGCTAGTGCACTGTTATCAATAGAACTCTAACAAGTAGGTAAAAGTTTAGGTGCCTGTCAGCATTTTGGCTTCCAAACAAAACTTTAACGCGTACAAAACGACTACGGGAATTGAATTCGCAGCCCAGCACAGTTGAAGTCCGAAGGACCATACTTAGTCTGCCATAGATATCATAGAAATTAATATAGAAGTAGTTGTATAGATTTTTCTTTTTTGCAAGGATCACCACGTGTCTTCAGTTTTATTACCCATTTTCGAAGTTATACTTTCTCGGTAAAAAACGGATATAAACGTTATTTGGTTCTTTTTAAGCTTTTATGTTCTCAGAGCTGCAATTAGCGACGATTAGACGGTTAATCTGCCATAAAGTGTGTATAGGAGTTGAACTATAACCATAACGTTGCTCTAACTGTTTATGCGTCGATGGTTTTCTGTCACGCAAAACAACTATTATATTGTAGGACTATTACAAATCATTATACATTGTCATGAGACTGTCTGTTTAAATTTTGGTGGCAGTCTCCGCATTCTATGTGCGAATGTCAACTGTACCTGTGTGAAATTTCTATTGTGTTTGTATATGTTTGTCGTTACTCACTCGGTTTCCGCAATTTTATGGAAATTGTTGTCAAAAGACTAATTTTCTTACATTTAGATTGTTATTTTCGTCACATAAACTGTTTTCAAGAAATCTCGTCATTCAGTTATTGTGACATCAGAAAACCCCTTTTATTGTAGTATACGCATTTACTTGAAGCGTTTGCTCCCAATTTTAAGGGCAATCTTTGATTAACCTGAACTACTTTGCCAATTATTTCAGCACCATTGCTCAAAGAAGTTTATGTGGTTGAACTACATCAAGCCTTGTTTCAGCAAGATAAAAGTTGCATCTCCTGAAGCAGGAACGTAAAATCTTGTAAATGACTACGTGTGACTTTTAAATAGCCTGACCTGACTTATGATAAAAACACCGTTTCGGGCAGTCAATGATGCTGAATGGGTTTCTGTTGTTCTTGGGATGAGGGCACAAGAAAACCGCGTAGTGAAACCAAAAGATGTTGCAAAAAATGGTCGCTCCATGTTTACATTTGAAATCCATATCTAATGTGCTTGAAGCATGGCTGATATTTTTAATGTACTCTTGATTGAAGCTCTATCTTGTCGATATTTGATACCCATAAAGTTTTTTGACGAATTTAACATTTTACGATAAACCAGTGCGGATACTTTTGCACCGCCTGACCTATATAATAGGAGGCTAGGAACAGCATTTGTTTTCCAACATATTTGTGTTAAGTCTAACCTCCTTTGCTCAGCGATACAACATTTTTACAGGTTCTGAATAAAGTGCTCCCCCGAGTTTTTCAAACCACCCATTTCCAGCCACTCCCAATACATTTTTCATTTAAAATCTCTTCCACTTGTTTGAGTTTTTGAAACAGCCTTAAATCGATTGATCTGGTGAATAAGGTGAATGCCCTAATAGTTCGAAAACAGTCGAACACAGCTCTGTTGATGGCAGATCTTGCGATAACTGACTTGTGACTTGATGAAGGAGTACCCATTTTCTAAGCATTTTCTGGCATTTGGTCTCGTGATCATAGATTAATTAACAGTTACAAAATGGCCAATAAAGTTAATCTCTTCTGCTCTGTACCTGTCTAATAACCGCTGGCAAATCAAAACAAGGTACCTCTTTTTTAAGGTTGTTCTCTCTCATCTTGTAGACAATTTTTTATATCAAGTTGTTTTCAAAGGGTGTTGTATACGGTAGGGTAAGACATGCCTGTTTCTTCTGCCATTTGCCTGATATAATGGGTGGATCATACAGCGAAGATCATGGACTTTTTAAACATTTTTTTGAGTAACGACTGTTATAGGAGGGCCACCGGCGCAGTTATCTTCGTAAAAAGTCCTACCACCTGGAGGTCCTCGATGCCAATGTTCGACTGCATCGCAAGATACGACAATTTCCCACCAAATATTTGTGAATATGAGCTGAACTCATAGACTTTGTAGGTACTTCATCATAATTCTCTTCACAACTCTATCCATCTCCAAATGGGAACGTGTAATCATTTTATTTAAGACATTAAGAAACGTCAAAAAGCTGCAATGAACGTTTTAAGGTACATCTCTGGTAAAAATTTTGTATATCGATTTTCTCATTCAACACGCCTTCAGTTTCGTCAGATTTGACACTCCTATACTTTTTTCTTTGGGGGTTACTTGAAGGACATGGTCTACATTAACTAGCCAGAGAACACTGAGCAGCTAAATAATAATCCTGTGGAAAATCCAAGTTTTAGTGCCGCACATTTGAAAGGGGGTTATAGAAAATGTGCTTGAACAGGCTTGTTATTGAGAAGATGAAAATAGCGGTCATTTACGAAATCTTTTTTTTATACTGAAAAATTTCCAAGGGTTGAGCATTATTTTGCAAGTAACATTTTAAATATCCTTTTATATGCGCCACTCTGTATGTGTTATTTTTAGTAGCTGCAAAAGGATGGCAAACAATTTTTTTATATTATGTATATGTTATTATTTTTTTAGTGCATTTTCGTAGAAAAAATTCACTAATGGGGAGATCCCGACTTTTGAATTTTGAAAAATTTTTTGCAAATTAGCTCGAACTAGGACACCTAGAACCCATATCCGAGGTCAGGTCAGGTCAGGTTTCAATTTTTATATGTTTATCACACCGATAACTCAAAAAATAATGGGCCGATTTTAATAAAATTTGGCATGTACCATCCTTTTGTAAATGGCTTGGATAAGTTCGTTAGTCAGGAAAATCGGACGAGGTTTTCCGGGAAAAATTTGAGTTTTCATCCAAAAAAAAAATTTTTATCTCAAAAAATAAAAAAGATAACCAAATTTGGTAGGTAGGTTAGCGAAATAAAAAGTAAACTATACGCCAAAATTTAGATTTCTATGTTACAAGAAAAAACAGTTATAATAAAGTATTTTGTGCCAGATAATTTCTATGAAAAGTCACTACCATAACGCACTTGCTGCGTCCAGGCTTTTTCATACTTTATTTAAACTGCAGAGTTATTATACTATAATATTGTCCCATGGATATTGTAGTGATTATTTCGATTTCTTTTCAACAACATTCAGTCGCAGTATCAACATCTGCCATTCCTGAATAAAACAATATCGGCCTTTCAAGACTTCAGCCCTTTAAAAGGGGAAAAAGGAAGTGAGTGAGGCTGTGTTTTTTTTTCCCGCAGCAACAACAGCAGTGGAAGAGACAAGGCAGAAATAGCAGGAAAAGCAGGCAGCAGGAGGCAGAGAGCATTAGGCTATATAATAATCAACAACAAAGGGGTTGTATGTGAAAGAGAGAGCTCAGGTGGCCCCGAGCTTTTATTAATCCATAACAATCGAGGAGGACGACGGAGCAGGAAAACTTGATATGCGTTTTATGTGGCGTTGTCGACAAATTATCCCATAGGACTATAGAAATATAATACTGCCTCCTTACTTCTCCTCTTGCTTCTTCATGCCTCTCGCGTTTTAATGTTTACTCTTGTTCGATGGATGGTGGCTTGCACGTGAAGTGGGCATGAAACATGTGGCATACAATAATAGTGTATTCTGTAAAAACAACGGGTGTTCCAGAATGTCTGGCATCATACAAAAAAAAATGTAGAGTTTTGTTACTCGTTGTACCACATTTGGCACCACCATCGTCATCACAATATAAAGACGATGTCGCCACGTCGTCGCCACCATGACGCTGCTGCGCACTTTGGCTGGGCTTCCCAGAAGCTTCTCTTTTGTACTTCCTTTTATCTTTTTTCAAGTTGTCCAAGTTACAATGTGTATTTGTAAGAAAAGTATTTTATCCATCAAATGCTTACTCTACCATCATGATTCTCTTGTGTCTTGAAGAGAGAAAGCGTCAAGTTAGCATATAAATCCAGCGATACTATCAAGAAAATCTTCGTTTACAATAATAATTACATTCCCCACCTGAAAAAGTCATTGCTTTATTGTCTCAGTTGTGGTGACCCTCAGTGAAATACCGTCTATGTAGGAAGAACAGGGAGAGCGTTGGGTACCAGAGTCTCTAAACATCTGGGCAGGAGAAACAATGCTGACAATACCACTTCGGTTTTCGTCTGCCACCGGAGAGAGACCGGTCACAGTTTTAATAAAGATAACACTGCCAGAATCCTTCATCCATCATGTTTTGGTACTAACAATTCGTCCAAGAAGAAATGGAGATCCACAAATACATAAATGACTCCAGCAGTAACGTCCTCAATGTTTCCCGTACCGGTGCTTAAACTTTCCTTCTATATACACACAAATCATAGAGTAGTGTCACTTACTCAGTGAAGATTGATTCCGACCACGTAGCTAAACGTACTTGGTTCGGTCGTTGTTTGGTTCTGCTCCTTGCTATTGACATGTCGCCTTACTCAAGTGTCATTTGTCATTTCTGTCAATTGCCGAAACTGTTTTTACTCATCCTTTCAATTTTACAAATTTGTTTTTTAGAGGTGCAACGACTCCATTTTGCTGCTTTAAAAAGGAGCGTCGTTTTATATTCATCCTGTTGGTACTTTAAGTCTGAGATGCTTCTTTGGTGTTACCTTTGTCTGGAAAACTAAAAACAATAGGTGAAATTCAAACTTTGTCAATTACTCATATAGCACAGTTTCTGTAAAAAATGCTGTTTTTAACTTATGTCAGTTGTGTGCTCAATTTGCGTGGCTCTCTGTATTTTCGGTTTTAAGATTTGACAATAGCTTTCTCGACCCCCACGGTTTCTGTAGCTGCTAGTCCTTTGTCAGCCTGTGTATTGTCATTATGCTAGACCTACCAGAAACATAGTTTCTGGCAACCATGTTTTATATACTAGGTATTAACCCCCTAAAGATGGTTCATAAGAACCGAAATGTAGTGTTTTTTAAAATAAGAAAAGTCTTTAATTATTATCCTTCAATTATGTCAAACCCAGTCGTACTGACTTTTATCATTGAGAACATCTTTTGTTTTCTGATGAGTGCACTTTTACATTTCACGGTCAAAATTGTCGCTACAGGTCTAGAAAATCTACACTGAATGAGAGAAGAACATACGTAATACGCTGAAAAGGTTGATGTTTGGGCAGGAATAGTTGGAAACCATGCCATTGGTCCTGATATGGTTCTAGGAGGATGGAGCACCAGCACATTACCAAATCAGTACCCGACGGTACCTCGACTTTATATTATTATATTTTCAAATCGGTGAATGACCAGTACGATTACCCAATCTTACGCTATTAGACTTATTCTTATGGGGATATGTGAAAAGTATGGTATACAAAACTAAGCCACGCGATTTAACCGACTTAGGAAGAAGAATAACGCTAGCGATTAGGTCGGTCACGCCTCAGATGTTGATTAACGTTAGAAGACATTTTTTATTTACGAGTAGGATGCTGCGAAGACGTTTAGGCAGGCATTTTGAACATCTCCTGCGTTGAGATTTGTGTTTTTTATTTTTATTTAGTGCTTTCTGTATACCAAATAAATGTTTTTTTTATTCGTTGGTCTTTTAGAGATTCTAAACCCAAAACACGTATGTAGAGGTTTTCTAAAATGTTAAAAACAGTGTTTCTTGAATTATTTTTGATTTATAAAGGTACTAAATATTTCTGGTATTTCGTTTGTCTTTAAAAAAAGTATTCGTGACTGGAATGTTTGTGGGAATTGTTTTTAATGAGAACCAAACGTTGCAAAACAGATGCATTGAAAAAGCAAGATCAGCATTTTTCAGTCAAGGCCTACTGCTTTAACAGAAAAAACGTAGTAGCAGTATCAAGCAGGGAGATTAATATTTTTTGTCTAACTTCACAGGACTGTTTGTTTGCCATACACACGTGCGTATAAATACAACAATGGCCGGAGCTGAAAGCATTCGCAGAAGGCCGAGTTTTAATCACTCTTTACTGAACTAAAACAAAAGAATGCTTCCTGCTCCGGACGGCCGAATAATAGATCCTCTGGTTGCGTTGCTTAGCTGCCTGCTGTGCAAAAGACATTCCCCTACGTTAATCTTAAATTCTTTTTTATCGATGTGCTGGAAAAAACAAAGAACAAACCATGCGGACGCTGGATGTTTCTGGTTATTCTTTTTTAATCAGAGAAATTAAATTATTACGACCTCTTGTTCGTTTCTTTGTCCGCTTGAACTCCATGACTGTTAGTATCATTATTCCTATTTGACGAAGTCAAAAATGAAAACTATAAAGTTTCTACAAAGCACGATCGCATTTAAAACGTTGGGCTTAGACTTTGTTTTTAGCGAATGTTCATTTAAAAAATGCGTCAAAGAGATCAGTAAACTCCTTTAAAAATCAACTTGAATGAACGTGGACTAGGTGGGCCTCTACAACCTATGTTTATCTACTGACCGACTTGTTGAATATTTTCCTTTTGTACGTAGCTTGGATAAGTTCGTTAGCCAGTCCCATTGAGCCAATTTTTTTCTGGCAAACTTTAGAGCTACAGAAAGAGTTTGTCTTTAAAAATACCAGAACTTGTTTTTATTAAAGTTGGGTGAGGGTGGGCGAGTTGCCTCAATAGTGATATAATAACACGTGTCAAATTTCATGTTTCCAGCTTAATAGAAAATGGAGTTATAAACAATGATTTTTTTTTGCTTATTCAGGAGGTCGCAGAAGGTTAGAAGTTTTTGCATGATACGCACAATTTGTTAAAATTAATGGACCAAGCAAAGTTATTTTTGACTGGTTGAATAGGTCCAAAACTTTAGAAATTCACTTTGTAACAGATAACACTAATACGTCAATAGAAATAGAAAGTGTTGTGACGTTTGCTACCTCAGTTTTCGACTAATTTTTACGTTTGCAAGACCCCTGAAACAATTTTGCGCTGTTAACAAGAAGATAAAAGACCGAGATGGAACATTCTAAAATCATCACAAAAACCACCAAATAGTCTTTCAATCGGTGTACCTTGTCTTATTCTTTTTTCCATGTTCATATTTTAAAATCATCTATCTTTTTCATGCCATGTCTAGTCAGAATCCAGCTTTCTGCCCGATACATTATAACATTCCATATGAATTACTTGATAAATCTCTTACAAGAGTCAAAATTAAAATATTTATTAAAGAGAAGAGTACGTTTTCTATTGAATACTTGCTTTACCGTTGCAATTTGCCTTGTGGCCTGTACAACCGAGGGAGGTTCTAAGCATGTTTCTGAAAACGAATTCTAAAAACCTTCCGTGCGGTAAACTGCAAATTTACCGAAATTACATTCTACTTCATCGCGGGGGGGTATAATTAACATTGTGGCAACACAAACTTGTTAAAGTGTTGAAGTTATTTAGAGCGTGTTAACAGTCATAAACTTGATTTCATCATCATATCACAGTAGTATTCTGGTCATAAAAAATTACTTCCAATTGTATGCACACAAAAATTGGTGTGTTATGAGTTGTGATGGAACATCGAACTCACTGTACCGAAGCATTAGCATAATATTATTATGTTGGACTGTATTTACCCCATGTCGCATGCGCGTGACAGGGCAAAAATAAGTAGCCGCATTATCACATCTCTCTAGTAATTTTATCATGTCTAAAACCTAAATTTGAGGCTAAATTTCAAATTTCTTTGTTTGTGGGGCCTGTTTCTACTAACCTAAATTTCCAATTTGATATTAACGATTGACAATAAGTTATATTACCACACAATGACAAATTATAGCTGAGCTTGAGCACGGACGCAGTCTAACTACGTTGTCAGATAAAATAAATTAGGATTGGAGGGATAAATAAAAAATCGGGAGAAATGGGTAATTCGAAATTTGCAGGTATTAAATGCAGCTATGGATTACGGTACTTTTTAAATAACCGATAAAATAAAATTTTATAAAATGTTTTCTTTATTATCAGAAGTTGTGAAGATATCTCTATACATGAAAGGTTGAACTACATGCAACCTCGTTCAGCTACATCTTGACATCTTGCAATGACTGTAACTTCCATTGTTCAGATTTTTTCTATGATTTATTCAAACAACATAGCAGTACAGGTAACGTCATCTGTCTTTGTCGAACATTGTAGACATTACATTACAGAATTTGAAAGAATGTCGAGGATTATTTTATTATTAATTTCGAATAACTTTATTTTTCTTTGATCAAAAGACTGGAAAATTGGTACACAACCACGTCTATCTATGTTCTTTTAAGTTGTAAATTTTCGTTTTCATCACTTAAATAATTTGAAAGATGTTGCGTTTTAAAAAATATATTTCAATTTTTTGTTAAGAAAAATTGTGCGTTAAGATCTGATGAACGAACTCATACAAGCCATTAACAAAATAACAAATTTGGTCCAAATCAGTTAAGTATTTTTTGAGTTATCGGTTGGACGGACACACACATATATATATATATATATATATATATATATATATATATATATATATATATATATATATATATATGTATATATATATATATATATATATATATATATATATATATATATATATATATATATATATATATATATATATATATATAAACATAAACATATAAACATTAAAACGGACATTGGGTATGGGTTCTAAGGGCCCTAATTCGCGCTTGTTTGAAGAAATTTTCCGAAAGGCTTATCATCGATACCTCTCTATTAGTGAATTTTCTAAATGAAATTACACAAAAAAATTGGAAAAAGTTATAACTTAATTTATGAATATTGTTATATTGACTTACACTGTGTACTGCAGTACATAAAACTTTATGTGTAATAATGAACAAATATACAACAAATTATCAAACTTTGACACTTTTACGGTAAAAATTACAGTTTGATTAGCACTAGAAAAAATAGCCACTAATTTTATTTATTTGTTTATTAGAAAACTTGCAATTTTATCAAACAGCTGGTATTCTGTGCTGAAATTAAATTAGGGGTAGAATATGTGGAATGTCGGTGGCTGAAATTCCGAAATCTTTTTTGCTAAAACGGCGTAAAAAGTCTCAAAACATATAGAAAACTTGATTTTCGAACGACAATTTTTTGTCTGTCTGCCTGCCTGCACGTCTGTCTGTTAGTAGGCGCAATAACTTTCGAACGAATTGAGATATGTCTTTGGATACAGGAATACGAATATGTTCTTTGTGGTCAAGACATATACCCTAAATTCATGTCATCTACAATAATTAGTAGGAATACTTTTTTCAGTTCTACAAAAGCAAAAACGTGTCTATTTCTCTGAAGCATCTACGTCCCCAATTGCTCAAGTGGCATCGCTGCTTCTGTAGTGCCTCGGCTAGGTCTAAATCCGAACTGCTGTTTATCCAAGCAACAGTCAATAATTGAACTTCCTTCTTCTTTTTTTACTATGATTATTTGATTCAAGTAATTGTACCATTCTAGTTTGTAGACATTGCCCAAAGACTTCAATAAGTGTTGATGGGCAACATTGAGCAGTGGTATATCTATCATTTAACTTTTTTGCATAGGAAGTTAAGTCTTATCCCTTTTGGTCAGTTGTTCTTCCCATTTTCTTCGGCTATCAATGCTTTTTCCCCGTTCGCACAAGGATACCACGTTTGATAATATTTCTTTTAACAAGGTATTTTTAAAAGAATTATCCTATATAAAATAATTGTATAACACCTCTAAAGAGCTATTGTTGCAATTTGAATAAAACTATTGTTAATATCTACTGTTATTATCTACATGCTTATATCTATTCTATTTTTATCTTCTAGAATGAATACGAAAGTTCACCTTTAGAATACAAGACGTTTAAAACGCTTAACATAACTATCCATTGTTATTGCCACCATTGTTGCCACATCCATAACTTACACTTTATCATTGCAAATATTATTTAAATACATTGGCGAAGATTCGCCTACCATAAAATGTCATTAGATCATTATAGGTTTGGCAACCATGCATGAGTGTGTAATTATGCGAACTAGACTGGTTCTCCTACTACTGCTTACAGTTGGCGTTGATGTTGCAATAGTACAAGGTCACCCAAGTGCACCGCCATCGGTTGTTGCCATGTCACCACTTTTTACCTTAAAATAAAACGTTTTGTGTGAAATATTCAAGAAAAAAAGATATAAATTATATGGTTATATACGTAATCTAAAAATATTAATTATTACTGTTGCAGTGGCTTTGTGTTTGACTAGAAGGACTGTCTGCACATACCGCTCTTTGGTATAAATGTAAAATGCCGAATTTTTATATAAAATTTTTCTCTGACGCCCACGGTTGGTGAGATATTGACCTCGGAAGATTATTTAATAATTACAAAAAACAGCTGTATGGCATCAATGCTCTAACATAGAGCAACCAAGTTTGGTAGATGGTTTTCTTTCAACAACATCGTTATTTGACAAAAAGTTTGAAGTAGATATAAACTCAAAAAGGGGTGAATTAGGGGTGGGTCACCCTTTTAATTATTTAATTTTATTAAACCCTAAACGAATTAAAAGTTAGAGTCCATCAGTTTTATAGGAAATTAAATTTTCTATCTTCTCATCTTGTCAGTTTTTCGACAAACCATCTGTTTTTGAGAAATTTTGGTTTTAGTGAATTTTCTTTAAAAAATTCACTAATGAGGAGATCCCGACTTTCGAATTTTGAAAAATTTTCTTCAAATGAGCGTTAATTAGGCCCCCTAGAACACATATCCGGGGTCAGTTTCGATTTATATATATATATATATATATATATATATATATATATATATATATATATATATATATATATATATATATATATATATATATATATATATATATATATATATATATATATATATAATATAATATATATATATAATATATATATATATATATATATATATATATATATATATATATATATATATATATATATATATATATATATATATATATAAATAATGGGCAGATTTAGCTTAAATTTGGTAAATACCTTCCTTTTGCAAGTGGCTTGGAAGATCGGCCCAGGTTTTCCCGGAAAATGTTGTTTTCTTTCGAAAAAAAAAAAGATCTCCGGAAAAACCAAATTAAGAGGAACCAAATTTGGTACACGGGTTTATACAAGTATCGGTAAATTACCTACCAAAATTTAGCTCTATAGGCCAAAATGCAAAAAAGTTATAGGCATTTAAAGAAAAATAAATTGGGGTTTTCCTCAAAACGTCAAGGTCGCGATTTAAAACGTCGCAATTGGTAACATTTAGGCAAAGAACTTGAATCTAATACGGGCTATGGAAAGAAAATGTCTCAAGAAGATTGTTTTACAAACCCTGAAGTCTTAGTTTCAACCGTCATTGTCCTTCATTTTACTAAAATATTTCCAGAAAATTCATTTCAAATAGACCATTTCTCTGATGCTTGGCAGTAGCCTTAGCTATAGAGTTTATCGTTTAATGGTATATAATTTTTGTCGAATTTTTGTAAAAAAAATCAATAAAGATCGATATACCCGTTATTATACAAGATATGAAAAAATTGTATACATTAATTATAGGGTGTCTTGAGCTACATCTTAAAAAATTATTTGTACAATCACAGGCTGGCCTTTAGTCGAACACGCCTTATGTTATTGCATTTTTGGATTTTACATCGAAATATAATGCATGTTTGTAAGAAAATAAATTCTGGACGCAGTAAGTGCGTTATGGTAGTGAATTTTGATCAAATGCTTCATATTTAAATAGCTCAATTTGCTATTAACCTATAAGATTGACCAAGAAACGAGTTTTTTTGGGAACACTTTAAGCTTACTTTCGGAAATTTTTCTACATTTTCAAACAAGAAAGTTATTTTGATGAAACATGGCAGATTGTTTTTACTATATAGATTATACTGGTAACCAAATGTGATGCCTGCTTCCTTAAAAAAAACACACATATTTGCTATTAAAATCATTTTTATGAAAATTCACTACCATAACGCACTTGCTCCGTTCAGACTTTTTTTAGAGTTGAGATCAAAACAAAATTATGTCCCTTGAAGACTTTATTAAACATTAAAGTCTCGTATGGGATGCCTTGGGCGCTCTGCAAGTCATCTGTTGTGGAGGACGCGTTCATGCACTGAACGCACGAACTAAGGAGCGTCTTCTAGACAGTATGGAAAGTGAGCCACAAACCAGCACCAGACGACTATCCAGGCAGTTTCATATAACACAGCCGACAGTCCATAGAGTTATCCGACGCAATCTGCTGCATCCCTATCACCTTCAAGAAGTTCAAGAACTGCTCCCGCAGGATTTAGAGGCAAGACTGTTTTGTTTCTGTAATTTCATCTTACATCAGAACATTGATTTTCCCAAGACCATTCTTTTTACTGATGAAGATTGCTTTACAAGGAGAGGGATTACGAGTTGCACAACTGCCACGAATATTCGTATGCAAATCCACATGCTACAGTAACGCAGCATTCCCAAAGAGAATTTAAAATAAAGGTGTGGGCAGGTATTGTTGGAGGACATTTGGTTGAGCCGGTTATTTTACCAAACCACTTAAACGGCGCAACATATTTGCTTTTCTTGCAAAATGTTCTTGAGCTACTGGAGGAGCTGCTCTTACAACTGCGCGGCTTAATGTGGTTTATGCATGATGGGGCTCCACCACATTTCACTACAAATGTTCGTGGATTTTTAAACCAACAGGTTCCAAATCGATGGATAGGTCGTGGAATTAATTGCCCTCAACATTGGCCAGCACGATCACTAGACTTGAATATATGTTACTTTTTTCTCTGGGGGCCTTTAAAAGAATATGTGTATTTGACACCAGTTCAAACTGCGGATGATTTGTGGAGTCGCATCAATTATAAGTGGACCATTATTAAAAGTGACATCCAATTACTTAACAGAGTCGACTTTAATTTTTAACGAAGGGTGCAGTTATGTGTGAGAGAAAAGGGAAGTCATTTTGAACAATATCTTAAGTGTTTTTTATGTTTTTTTTTATTTATTAGTTTTTAATAGCGTTTGTTAAATTTCCGATATGTTAGTGTTTAATAAAGGCTTCAATTTGTTTTGATGTCAGTTATCAAAATCTCAAAAACGGGTTGTTTCTCGAAAAATTGACAAAGAGGAGAAAAAGATAGAAAATTTAATTTTCTATAGAATTGATGGACTTTAATTTTGAATTAGGTTAGGGTTTAAAAAAATCATATCATTTAAATGGCGACCCACCCCTAATTCACCCTTTTTTGAGCATATATCTACTTCAAATTTTTCTCAAATAACGGTGTTGATAAAATGAAACAATGTACTAAATTTGGTTGTTCTATGTTAGCGTATTGATGCCATACAGCTGTTTCTTGTAATTATTTAAAAATCTTCCGAGGTCAATATCTCACCAACCATGGATGTCAGAAAAAAAAATTGATAAAAAATCGGCATCTTTTGAGGTCCTCTATACGCACACTGTTGTAGGCACCGAGGGAAGTTTTCAGTATGGGAATGTACAGGGTCGTATTTGGGGAGTTTGAGCGTGGGGATCAAACAATATTAGAACACAACATATATATATATATATATATATATATATATATATATATATATATATATATATATATATATATATATATATATATATATATATATATATATATATATATATATATATATATATATATATATATATATATATATATATATATATATATGGTGTTTGGCGAGTGGCGTTCATTAGAAGTTTATGACCTTCTAGTCCAAATTCGAAGAAAAAAATTTGAGTTTGGCCATAAGCGGATATGAACAATGCAGTTAAATTACCTTGAAGTAAATGGCACTGTCGGTTAAACCGTAAGCGCCATATACTTCGTTATTTTAAATAGAACACCCTGTATGTTTTTGCACTTACAGATTCCGTATCAAATTCTATAAAGGCACTATATGTCAAAAATTCGAAGTTTTCGAGTTAATTAGATTTTTTCGAACATTTTCAGAATGTCATTACTGTGTTTGATAAGACATATCTGCCCTACTAATCAAGGTCGGCGATTCTGCCTCGGTGAGGAGACTAAGGAAGCTTGGTTCTAAGTAAAGTGCAGTTGATGTTTTCAGTAACTTCTACAAAGCGTTCTATACTATGTGTCCAACTAGAGCAATTTATGTCATACATAACTTAATAATTTCAAATGGAACACCCTACTTTTTTCTGCTTAGTCTTATTTTGCATTAATTTTTTTTTAATTTGTAAACATTTGCCCATACATATCTCTTACCATTTCCGAGATATATTGATTCTTATTTTACATGTATCTGGTCATACTTGGTTGCCTGTGACCAAACCTGTCAACAACAAAAAATACTCTCTAATAAGTATGTTTCATTGGAATATCTTGAAGAGGAACGGGAAGCACATTCAAAATCACCATAAACTACTATCTGATTTATTCACATTTGCTATTTATTATTTTTGTTAACAGCTTATACATTTACCGCACTATTTTGGTTCTTCGCGACCATGTCAAAAACAGAAAACAAATGATAAAAAATTTCGGGACGCAGCAAGTGCGTTATGGTGGCGAATTTTCATCAAATGCTTCAAATTTGAATAACTGAATTTTCTATAAACTTAGAAAGTTGAATTTTGGTATGTAGTAAGGTCTTTTCCAAGGCCACATATCCACCGAATTTCATCAAAACAACTTTGTAATTTTCGAAGAGAAAAATTTTCCGAAAGAATTCTCAACATTTTCCGGTAAAACCATGTCCGATTTCCTGGCTGACGAACTCATTCAAGCTATTAATAAAAGAAAGGTACTTGGCGAGTTTCATCAAAATCGGTTAATTACTTTTTGAGTTCTCGGTTGGATACATACATACATACTATATAAATTTTTGCGAAGTCTCACCATCGATTGATATTTGCCACATTAGTTTTTAAATGTCTTAAGAGCCTGTATAGTATGTTTCGAAATAAAATATTTATCCCATAATATATAGACCATATGGCAACATTGCACAGCACTGAAAGTGCGGTTATTAATGCGGTAGCTGCCTGACTTTACCACTACCTGAAGTTATGCTTTTATTTTTCTCTTCTTGTGTAAGCTTCATATTACACTTTATATCGGAATTTTATTAAATGACATGTTATTATATCGTCTTTTACTTTACTTTTTAATTGTGTTGCCTAGAAAAACAGATTATTGATCGTTTTATTACACATAGCTGTTCTTCGACACATTTATCTTTTGGAATTCCTTATGTTTTGTTCAAAATATATAAATCCGTTTTATCTAGATTTGACATTAATAGGTCTCAAAGATTAGTTACGTGGCGTTCTTATTAAATAATAATAAATAAAATAATTAATTATTTCTGTAGTCGTCATAAGAAAATTTCCTCTTAAATATATAGGTACTGTATTATTTATAAGCTGTAGCGAAAATGATTTATTTATTAGTGGTTAATATTAAATTAGGCAAGTTTAAGTTTCATCAAAATCGACACAAGGTCATCAACGATTTGAGATGTTGAACCCGGCGCAGCGTTTGAGAATCATATGAACCAGTGGGTGAATGGTATCGACGTTTTAACCGAACTGGCAACTTGACTCGAAACCGTGTAAACAAACGTGCCTTGCTTGTTAATAATTTTTCCACTTCTGAAAACGCCATAGACGGGGTGGCATCGAATACCACATCCTGACAGTATTATTTTGCTAACGTTTTAAAACAACGTGACATCAAATATCACACTCCTGACAGTATTCTTTTCTTAATCTTTCAGGGCATCGAATAATTCTTTTTAATTGTATGCTTGATTACTGTTTGTTATGTTATTATTTGGTTGGTAAATATAAGGGTTGATTAAAACGAAACGTACAGCGATTGTAGATTTGTAGATTGTTTAATGAGTCGTAGGACCTTTGGCCTCTCAGCGCTGCGGCCCTAATGGGTCTTCTGTGCATGACTCTTATTTTATAACAGTTGCCCAAAATATTTAGACTTTTCACATATATATATATATATATATATATATATATATATATATATATATATATATATATATATATAGAGAGAGAGAGAGAGAGAGAGAGAGAGAGAGAGTCTACTATCTTTTTGGCGGCTAGTTTACCTATTTCCTAGGCTGTTCAGGTTGCCCCTCCAAAAGTATTGGAGCCTTTTGCAGGACTGAGCCATACAGTCGCATAGCAAGTGTTCTTTTGTTTCTTCTGCTTCAGTGCAGTATCTGCAGTTTTCACTGTCTGTCTGTGTCCTGTGAAAAGTCCTGTGATTATTCTCATGTCGTTCCAAGAAACACTTCAGACTTCTGTGTTAATATGGTGATGAACCGTTTTGCCTGCCTTAAGTCTGGTGTTTCCCTCCAGTATGACAGCATTTGGTTCCTCTCCAAGATATCAAGTTCATTTTTTACATGACCTTTTGTTAGTTCACAATAGAGCTCTAGACCATAGAATGGTGTTGTTGCTGGTCTTTTTGCAAGGCTATCTGTTTACCCATTTCCTTCAATGCCTTGATCCTCTGGCCACTGGTTTTTCGTAGCTAGTTACTTCAAGGATTTTTCGCCCCAGATCAGTTTAGACTCGGTTTTGAAAGATTTAAGCGTCTAGTACTGCCTGAATATCTGAGGTGTTTAGATGTATCTATTTCCGAGTCTTCTTTGTATCCACTCCTGTGCATACAGATTTATAGCAAGCATTTCTGCTTGGAAGATGGTGGAAGTTTTTCCTAAGGACTTAGCAAGTCTAAAGGTAGGTTCTCTTCTCCCCAGTCCAGCTTCCCATATTTGTTTAGTCGCGCCGTTACAAGGAAAGAGAGAAAGCAAGAAACAAAATTTTACGTACAATGCTTCTTCAATAATGCCATACCCTTAAAAATGTCTTTCAGCAGCGCCTCAAAAAAAGTGATGGCCTTTCTTAGTTCTTCATCCTAAGAAAATCTAACGTCTTCGCAAGTGCTTCTACAACTTTGAAAAGAGGTAATTACCCGATGGAGCTAGGTTAGTGCTGTAAGGGTAGTTTCGTAACTGAACAAATATACAGTTGTTGATTTATTCATGAACTTTGTGAGACTTACCCACTCGGCAATAGTCATGCCACAATAAATTTTGTTTAGTCAAAGTTAGAGGTCATATTTCGGCGCACAGAGGCTATTAAATTTGTATTGTAGATATATGTGGTAATTGTAGACGCCTTTTGTATATACTCCAAGAATACCCTCATTATCTCAGAAATTGCTCGCCATCAATTTCCTTAGGAACGTTGTATTCAACCCAAATCGCTCTTAGGTATAGGAGTAAACACATTGAGACCTTAAATACTATTTGTAGTGAGATCTAGTGTGTGGGCAGACTGAGGCTCCAGAATCAAGAAGATGGTCATTTTGAACATCTGTTATGGGTGATTTCTTATCTATGTTCTGTCAGTGGGGATTGAAAATTTTATTTTTATTTTCTTACGACATCAATTTACAAAACAAATATTTAGTTTTTCTATTAATGTAGTTTACATTTAGCCTCTGTCACTTAATTGATAAGTAGTATCCATGATACCTAGCCGATCAGAGTTATAACAAAATGTCTTCTGCAAAAATAAAGATGCTTCAAATAGTATTAAAATATGCTGGGTCTTCAATTTAAAATAATGGAGTTTTTCGTGTTTAGAGCTATGTATAATAAAAAATATCTATTCCGTAAACACTCTGTACAATATTTTTCATCAGTAAGTATTTCAAATTACAGCTCAGAAGACGCCAAATCTACGTTGAAAAAGATCAATTTTGAACATCTAGTAAGTTAAGAAATGTTTGCAGTTTTGAACAACCCGTATTTAAGAAAAAAATATCACAAACTATAAACACTAGGTATGATAAAGACTTAATAAAGTTAATTATTAGTGAATTTTCTTAAAAAAAATTCACTAATGAGATCTCGACTTTTGAATTTTGACAAAATTCCTTCAAATTAACACTAATTAGGCCCCCGAGAACACATATCCGGGGTCGGTTTCAATTTTTATATGTTATATATATATATATATATATATATATATATATATGTATATATATATATATATATATATATATATATATATATATATATATATATATATCACACCGATAACTCAAAAAATAATGGGCCGATTTTGATAAAATTTTGTGAGTACCTTCCTTTTGCAAGTGGCTTGGATAAGTTCGTTAACCAGGAAAATCTGCTCCGTTGAAATAGATTAAACAATGTTTTCTTATAATTAGACAGACGGATTCCCCCTATCAGTGTCAGTTCTGAGCCAGCCTTAAATGTATGGAAATTAGACCACGAAATTATAATGGATGTTTGTAAGAAAATAAATTCGGGACTCAGCAAGTGCGTTATGGTAGCGAGTTTTTATTGAATGCCTCAAATTTGAATAGCTCAATTTGCTATTAACCTATAAGGTTCGTGGCCAGGAAATTAGTTTTTTCAGGAACATTTTAAGTTTATTTTTGAAAAAATTTTTTACATTTCCAAACAATAAAGTTATTTTGATAAAATGTGGTACGTTATTTTTACTATATATGTTATACTGGTAACCAAATTTGATGTCCGTTTTCTTAATAAAAAAAAACACACACATATTTGCTATTTAAAACATTTTTATGAAAATTCACTATCATAACGCACTTGCTGCGTCCAGGCTTTTTTTCTTTGTAGACTTCAAAAATACAGTAAAATATAAAATATACAAACAAAAACTTTTAGATGGTAACCACGGGAAATACGAAAGCTGGGGATACTACACGTCAAATTGTGACCATTGGCGCAAACATGCCTTATCCGATGGGTGTTGAAAATTAAAATTTTAATTGGTTTGTTTGTCATTATTCTTAAAATATCTAGGTTGGGAACTTGAAAATTAGTTAAGCTATGTTTTTTAGGCGGCGAATAAGACATGTGTTGTAAATATCCCGTTGTTTATCCAGGGCGCTACTTAAGACGAATTTCACCCATATTTACAGTTAATAACTCCACACCCTGTCTGTCAAATATGACATTTGATTTAAACCAAAAATATCAATCATTTTTCAATTAATTATGAATTCTTGTTTCATTTCGGTATCTTGATTATCAGTTTTCGAGAAAAATCAATTTAACCAACATTATATTTTACGAATACAAGAAATTAAAAGTGACACAAACCAAGTGTAATAGCTAATTTTCATTAAGAAAAATTCGCTAATAGAGAATTATTACTCAAGTAAAACGACACAAAATAATTATACAGTTGACAACACTCGTCATTATTTACCGGTTTCTATGGGGAGAAGATGATGTTTTATTTTATGACACAGAGCCTACTAAACGCAGTTCTTTTTTTTTCACCTTCAATTTCTCGTATTGTCAAAACATAATGTTTGTTAAGTCGATTTTTCTCAAAAACGGATCGACATACGGAAATGAAACAAAAGTACAAAATTAATTTAAAAATCTTTCAGGTTTTGAATCAAGATTCATGTTAGACATACATGGTGAAGAGTTATTAACTGTAAATGTCGGTGAAATTGGTCGTAAGTTAGCAACGCGATATTTGCAACACGCATCTTTTTCGTCGCGAAAAAAAACCTGACTTCACAAATTTTCAAGTTTCTAACCTAGATATTTTCAGAATAATGACCAAAAAAAAAAAACAATTAAAATTTTTACCTTTCAACACTCTGTATTTGCGAAACTATCAACTTTTGGAAAAGACATGGTTGCGCCAATGCTCGCAATTTGACGTGTAGTATCTCCAGATTTCGTATTTTCCATCGTTAGTGAATCACCCTGTATATCCTTTCCGAGAACACCCTGTATAATTTTTAATTGTAGCTTTCTCTGATAGACATATCGCTGTCAAAACCGATTTTTAAACAAATATTAAGTTTTGTATCTGCAGTCTAAGGCGTTACCGGTGGCCCATCACTATATAAACAGAAGTCTGGGCGCAGCAAGGGCGTTATTGTGGTGAATTTTTGCAAAAATGTTTTTAATAGCAAATATATCTTTTTTTTAAGAAAGCTAGCATCAAATTTGGTTACCATTTCACTTGTATAGAAGAAACAATGTACCATATTTCATAAAAATAACTTTATTGTTTAAAAATATACAAAAATCTTCCGAAAATAAACTTTAAATGTTCCTAAAAAAACTGGTTTCCTGGCCAACGAACCTTAGGTTAGTGCAAATTAAGCTATCAAAAGAAACATTTTATGAAAAATCGCTACTATAACCCACTTGCTGAGTTCCGAATAATCTTAAAAACATGCATTATATTTCGATGGAAATGCAAAAAATGCAATAAGGCGTGTTCGATTAAGAAAAAAGATGGTATCACCAGCGACTTATGGGCCAACCTGTGATTGTAAAAGTAATTTTATAAGATGCCGCTCCAGACACCGTATAATTAACGTATACAATTTTTTCCCCGTATCTTGTGTAATAAGGGAGTGATTGTAATTGAGCTTTACCTTATAAATGCGTCACCTGTATACATGAAAACAGAGAAAAACTGAAACTGACCCGGATATGGGTTCTATGGGACCTAGTTCGCGCTCATTTGAAGAAATCTTTGCAAAATTCAAAAGTCACTAAAATTATATCCAACTCTTATGTGTAAAATTGTGATGGCCAAAAATAAAAAGATGAATGTAAGAAGAAGAGCATGCCTATATTAGTGAATTTTCTTAGAAAAAAAATTACATTAATGGGGAGATCCAGACTTTTGACTTTTAAAAAAATTTAAATGAGCGCGAACTAGAACACCTAGAACCTTTATCCGGGGTCAGTTTCTATGTATATATATATATATATATATATATATATATATATATATATATATATATATATATATATATATATATATATATATATATATATATATATATATATATATATATATATATATATATATATATATATATATATATATATTGTCTATAAAATTACATTAAAAGTGTATCATACAAAAATTCTTGTGTCCTCGTTTGGCCTCCAGATTAACCGACATTTCGGTACCTAGTTTAGCTTTAGCGATATACACCCGCGTACCAAATTTTAATGCTATAGCTGGTTTTTTTCCGGAGATATAAAAATTTTCCGAAAGAAAACAAAATTTTCGGTAAAAACTGCTCCGATTTTCCAAACCATTTGCAAAAGGAAGGTACTCACAAAATTTTATCAGAATGAGCCCATTATTTTTTAAGTTACCGGTGTAACACACACACACACACACGCGCGCACACACGCACGCACACACGCACGCATATATATATATATATATATATATATATATATATATATATATATATATATATATATATATATATATATATATATATATATATATATATATATATACATATAAAAATTCAAACTGACCCCGGAGATGTGTTCTAGGGAGCCTAGTTCGCCCTCATTTGAAGACATTTTTTCAAAATTCGAAAGTCGTGATCTCATTAGTGATTTTTTTTAAAGAAAATTCACTAAAAACTGAAACTAACCCTGGATATGTGGATTGTTTACGAGAATTTGCTAATAATGATAAATGTATTTCTCTGTTCTATTACATATTATTCGTTGACCAAAATTAAATTGAGGTAACCAACATGATCATCTGTAACTATATGAAAGTATTGTGGGAAAAGGGGAGTTTCATCTCATACCAAACGATACTAGGCAACATAAAAATTCGTTACTGTACAAATCAAGAAAGTCCACGACGAGATGAAAGCTAAATTAGCATTTTGTGGTCAAATAACAATCGTTACGTCCAACCTGGTCATTTGTCATTGCATAATTACTCATTGAATTCTACAGATCCTCTATTTGTCAACATTAAGCCAACTTTAAAAAATTAGTCACGGTAATAAACATAACCCTTCAACCCTTTATGCGATACCTAACTAGGTCCCTCTATCATTAATAAAATCCCAACCACCGGTTCACGTCACAAACACGTCCAAAATCAAGTCAACACTGACTGACAGTTGAATAACATCGGACACAGTTGCGCAAATAACGCGAAGTGAAAAAACAACATCCCCAGGGGGAAAGTTCGACCCCTACAACAGAAATCACCGGTCCCAGTCTTTTAAAGTTGACACATCAAGACAGAAAGAAAAAAGTTTGTTATAAGGCACTGTCGGGAAAAGATGCAAATTGTGAGTTGATTCTTTGTGGTTTTGTGTCGTTTGATGTTTGGTCAAGGGGTCCTTTTGCCTTTTTCTCTATTGTATCTCATTCATTAATGTCTATTGCCTCATAAACATTATAAATAATGACGTTCGGTGCATTCGGACCCTTCCAGTTCACTTGATATCAGGTATATATATATATATATATATATATATATATATATATATATATATATATATATATATATATATATATATATATATATTAACATCACAGCATAGAACTATGCTGTGATTAACATATAAGATTCATTCATCCGTTTCGTTCTTAATTGTGCGTAGCAACTTATTTCTATAAAAACACTAAGATATTGTCAGTAAACTTTTTTTTCTTTTTGTTTGCGAATACGCTTTTGTTTATTGTGACACCAAAAAAAAAAAATCATCTGATGACGAAATTCGCTAAAACACACCAGAAAAATAATCAGTTCAGTAAGCTAGCTTCGGAATTTAATTCTATTAGCCACAGAAATTTTGAAAAAATTATTTTTGTTTTAAATTATTTCTGTTTGATACCAGTGTTACATGGTCATTATTTTTATAATGATTTAACGTATTATACATTTTCCCATTAACTTATACTTCTAGGTTGAAAAATAATAAATAACGGCGTTTCAGTCTGGACAATGAGAAAAAATAAAACACATCAATCAAAATGTATGCCTAATGCCTTGAACGCCTTTGCAGTATCCTAATCGTAAGTAAAAATGTCTTCTAACGTTAATGAACATCTGAGGCGCGACCGAACTAATCGCAATCGTTATTATTATTCTTAAGTCAGTTAAATCGCGTGGTTTAGTTTTGTATACCATACTTTTCACATATCCCCATAAGGAAACTCTAATAGCGTAATATCGGGTGATCGTACTGGCCATCCTAACGAACTTCGTCCCTCTATCCACCGATTTGGATAAATTATGCCGGGGTCCTGTCGTACATTGGTTGGTAATGTATTTGTGCTCCATCCTGCTGGAACCATATAACATTCGCTGGAACTTGTGGGTTTGCGCGATCAGGATATAAGTATGCCAAAGTTTACACAACATTAATTTGGAGCAGTGCTAAATAATTATCTCCATTCAAATTGCCATCAATTAAAAAGGGGCTAATGACATGGTTTCCAACTATTCCTGCTCAAACAGAAACCTTTTCAGGGTATTGCGTATGTTCTTCTCTCATCCAGTGGATTTTCAGTAGAGAAAATTTTTACGATTAGCATGGCCATGAAGTGAAAAACTGCACGATTCAGAAAACAAAATAGGTTCTAGTTGGATAATGTCGGTATCTAACATTTCAATAATCTATTCACAAAAATAGGTTCTTCTATCAAAATCGTCTTCCATGAGCTCGTAAGTTTGTATCAAGTGAGAGGAATGCATTGTGTTTCCTTTTAGTATTCACAACATCCTATGTTGTGGCTGCTTGTCGACTCGAAGTATGTGGGTGTTCCTTTCTTAAACTCAAGCATTACATCCAATTTGGTCTCCGTGCGAGATTATTTTGGAGCAGTGCTAAATAATTATCTCCGTTCAAATTGCTATCAGTGAAAAAGGGTCTAATGACATGGTTCCCAACTATTCCTGCTCAAACATTAAGCTTTCCAGGGAATTGCGTATGTTCTTCTCTCATCCAGTGTGGATTTTCAGTAGCGACAATTTTGACTATTAGCATGGCCGTGAAGTGAAAAACTGCACACTTCAGAAAACACAATAGCTTCTAGTTGGATAACATTGGTATCTAACATTTCCATAATTTGTTCACAAAATACTACTACTACTACTACTACTAATTGACATTGTTGAAAATGATGATCGCTATCAAGAAAATCAATTAGTGTTTCAACAAGATGGAGCTCGTCCGCATTTTCACTACATGTAAGGGATTTTTTGAACAGAGAGTTTCCAGGACAATGGATTGGGCGTAGAGGTGTTATTGAGAGGCCCCCTAGATCACCGGATTTAACTCCTTTAGGCTTCTTTCTATAGGGCCATTTAAAGAGTAGAATTTACGCAACAGAACCGGAGTCTCTGGAAGAATTACGACGACGCATTGTTGAATAATGTCGTCTAATAACTCCACAAATGCTCCAGAATGTCAGAGCTCGTTGTGAACATAATTTGTACTTTTGTATGGAAGCTGGTGGTCAACAATTTGAACACTTACTTAACTGAATAAACATTTTTGAACGTTTGGTGTTGTTTTTTGGTTTTTTTAACGAAAAATTGACTAATTAGTGAATTTCTTATCACAATGAATGAAATACGTTCTTGCAACTCCAACTGTGAATAATTTTTAAACGAGTTGATAAAACTTCCAAAAAAATTAGTGTACTGAATTCAGAAAAGAAAGAGCTTTCAAATGATGTAGCACTCGACCCATGTTCCCTATTTAAAATATAAGGGTTGTTATCACCACCCTTAAGGGGTTGATGTGACAAAGTTGAGTTTTATGTCAAAACATGTCCCCCTCAATATTAAAATTGACGTGTTTCAGCGTTTCTTAAATAAAATTCTCTGGACGCAAATCGGTCTGTTTTTCGTTTTCAATGCGCCACCCTATATATATATATATATATATATATATATATATATATATATATATATATATATATATATATATATATATATATATATATATATATACTTGTAACTCAAAAAACAATTGTAAATCGTATATTATGTATGTTCCAAATTCAAATCTCTTAAGTTAAAAAAATTTATAATATGTTAAAGGAAAAAACTGGGTGCCACTGGTGATCAGGGAAGAGCTCAATACAAACATGTTTTACGTGGTTAACACAAGATATTAAATATTACAAAGATTCATGCCCAATTTCACAAAGCTCGATTAAATATTTAACGGACAGTTAGCTAATCAAGGCTTCAGACGACCAATCACATACTATGATTCGGGTTTTTGCCATGACAACCAAATATTTTGAAGCTCTGATTGGTCGTCTGAAGCTTTGATTAACTAACCGGCCGTTAAATATTGCATCAAGCTTTGTGAAACTGGGCGTCAGTTTTCTTGGCGCAAAAAGGTCAAATATTAGGTACCACAAAAATTACTTTGAAAATGTTATGGTATTTCTTCTTAAAACGTCAAAATTGTAAATTTTAAACAGATTCTGAAGCGAAAAAACATACAAATTGAAACTGACCCCGATATGGGTTCTAGGGGTTCTGGTTCGCGCTCATTTGAAAAAATGTTTTCAAAGAAAAAAAATTGTTGATTTTTTTGTACGAAAATTCAGTAAAATATACTGTTAGTATGAACATTATATACACAGAATGGTTTATAATGCATAGCACTATATACAGTGCGATATTCAGCACGTAAAATATTTTTACCGTCGTTATAAACGGCAGGGGTTCGGTAAAAAATTCAGATTGCGTAGGAATCTGCTCCCTGGGCTCCGTGACTGCTCGTAGATGGCCTAGGTAGCCTGCCGTCAAATAGGCAAGAATATACTAGAAAACACTATCATATTTAAATTGTTCTCATTTGATAGTCATTTTTAGAGAATTGTGGTATTTTAAATTGTCGTGATCTTTTATTAAATAATGGTTTTATATTTTTCTCTTAATTTCTTCATATTTCTACTAGTTTTCTTTCTTTATTTACAACAGTAGATCTTCTAGCCGTATTGTTTGCTTTATTTTGCAAATATTTTTGCCACCTTGAGTTTTTTCTTCCGAATGCCCTTTCAGATTTTTTTCTAGATTTCAACACCATTCTTGACCTTTTAGTTTCTCGTTTTAATAATTGTTGTGTTTTACTAGATATATAAAGTAATTACCAAATACATTTTCATTTCAAGAGCGATATCTCAAATTGAAAGTCATTATCTACAAAATATCAATTTACATTCACTGTTTCAAACATAGGTATTGAAAAACTTCCATGCCTTCCGAACAGAATCGATATTCTACTACTAGCATTAGGCCCCATTCTATCCGAGAGGGAGAGAACCCGAGAGAGTATTTCTGGTGTAAAAGACTTTCACCGTCGGTTGGTGATATATCTTATTCCATAGAGGGGCTTTGGGGGTGGCAGGGGGCAGATCTGTGGGCCTTAGCGGGTGGGGGATTCCCAGTCTAGGGCTCGACTAGCCGGACTCGCCGGGAACCACCTCCTCCGCACTGCGTCGGGCGCTTGCGCGCTTACGAACTAGCCCTTTGGCTCGACGTCGGTGTTGCCCTAGCGCCACATGTGCGTGCAGCGTTGCCGAGTCGTGTTTATTGTATAAAACCTAGTTTACTTACCACGTACCTACACAATCAAATTTATTTGCTAAATATAATATTTTGTGAATAATGTTGTATAGTTGTGTTAGTCACTGTTTATTGCTCTACGTGGTCGGATTCTTATGCTCCGCCTATTGACCTATATAATGTAAGGCTAGACAGTTAGTTATTTTTATTTTTCAAAATAACATCCCTCAATTGTAACACACTTTTCCCAGTGATGATCTAACAGTTTTACAGCTTCTAAATAAAATGTTTCCTCGACTTTCAATTCATTATCTGTCTAAATACTTATCATCCTCAAGTATTCTTTGTGTTTTGGAAACCGTATGTATTCGCTTGGTGTCAGATATGGAAAATAAAGTGGATACTCTGTTATCGAACCCAGCGCTGTTAGGGGCAGAGATTATAAGTGACTTACACAGCCTCTCTCAGGTCTAGGGTTGAATACCTTGAGACCATCTACAGTGGGATTGGTGCCACGTGATAGCTACAACAACCCAACCTACCCTTATCCATCGCTCTAAGGAGTAGGCATATTGAGGCTTAAGAGTTCCTTTCATATTTGCTTCACCTTTTGAAAATGGCGTGGTAGGTACAATTCATTTGTAAATGGCTTGGATAAGTTCATTATTCGGCAAAAGAGGACTAGGTTACCCTGAAAAATTTTAGGTTTTCTTTTGAAAAAGTTTTGTATCTTCGAAAATAACAAAGCTGTGACAGGTACGCAGGTTAATAGTATAAAATTTCTGAACGCATCAAGTGCGTTATTTTTTCCCCTCAGGGCTCGTCCGCGGCCTTGCCGCCCCGATAGCAATGCAACCTTCAAGTGCGTTATAGTCTCACCATTAATACCTCTCTATCAGCAAATTTTTTAAAATAAAAATTCGCTAAAAGTACACTACTTTATATTAAAATTTTGATCTCGAAGTTGGACGGAAAAAATTATAAACGTTTAATGAAAAAAAATGTTTGGTGTTACTGGAGGTTATAGGAGGGCATAAACCAAAATATTGTATGTGGTAACAAAATATATTAAATATTACAGACGACGATTAATTTTTTGCGCAAAAACTCAAGAAGTACAAAAACAAATTTTTTTCTTCTGAAAATGTTAGTGACGATTTGACGCGTCAAAATTGGTGATTTTTAAACAAATATTCTGAAACTGATGCGGTCAGGTAGTGTATGGTATGAAAGTGTGTGGTATGAAAAGTCTTTAACAAGGTTCTAGATTTATTTTACTCTCTTTCATTTGATGAAACTGTTTGCAAAAAACGCATTTGAAATAGACCTTAAAAATAGTTACAAATAACTCAAGAACGTAGAAAATTCACATACGACCTAATGTGATTATAGTCAGCAAATATATCTACATTTCGCATGTTCTCCGTTGCCGAGTTGAAAAGGGGACTAATCTAGCAGCAAATCATTGTATTCTAACGCAAGTCCAAATTTTAATGGTGATTAAAATAAATAAAAAATTGTTAGTCATTTAATTTTAACGTTATCTGATCAGATTATGCAATTCCAATAAATTTTTTGCGATTTTTTTATAGCAAAAATCCACGAATGAGATGATGCGGACTTTTAAGACTGTTCCTTCAATTTTAATATCAGATCAGATTGTTTATGCTGTTGCCCTAACTTGTTGAAACCATTCTATAGTTAATACAGATGTAAACACTTTTTCCGTGGCTCCACAAGTGCCTATTTTCGCTTCTGCAACTGGTTTTGCTTTTTACCTGCATCGTCAGGCAAACGAGAATTTCTCTACGTTTGTATTTCGATTCGATTGTATAATTTGTTATTGATTTTAGTAGTTCATTTTCATGCAAAACAATGTTCTTGTTATAGCGAATTTTCTTACAAAAATTTTTTTAATTTTTTTTTAAGAAAACATTGTTTCTAGTTTTTTTTGTAACAATGTTTGACGAAGTTATGATAGTGGAATTGGGCGTACGCATACTTTTTTTTGTGGATTTTTTTAAATTCGCTTATAACCAGAACTTGACTTAGAGACTTTACTAAAACAAATTTTCCACGGTGAACGGGAACAGAACATATATATATATATATATATATATATATATATATATATATATATATATATATATATATATATATATATATATATATATATATATATATATATATATATATATATATATATATATATTCCTAAACCAATTGTGTAGATCATTTTTATGAAAATTCGCTACCATAAGGCACTGGCTGCGTCCAGACTTTTTTTATTTAGTCTGTTTTTTCTTTTAATCATATTTAGTAACACCACGGTACGCGAATTTCACACCTCGAAGTCTGAGGTTTCTGGAGAGAAGCATCTACACTCATATTAACGAATACACCGCGCATAAGTCATCAGAAGTGGACTCTATTACTGATAAGTTAACAGCAAAACAGTTTTTTTTGTCGTGAAATTCAAATCTACGATCTGGTACACCAAAGGCAATAGTTTATTTAACTGAATGCTTTGGCACTTGCTGATTTTTTACCAATAATTAAAGAAGTAGGTCCATACATTTTATTGTTTTGTACCATTAGAGCTTTACTTCTTCCGATTTGATACATATTTTTTTTCATTGGCTGTACTAACGTAGATTTTCTGAGTGTCCCTGTGAAAACGAAAACCTGTATTATCTATGTGTTGTCGGTCATCTCTAGCCATATTCTGGTACAAAGGAATGTTTCCGTCTGGTCCTCTTCACATTAACACGACCCACGCACACACCGGTGTCGTCAGTGTAAGACCGGGACGCGTCCCAGTGGAATTCACAGAAACGAGGCCAAACACGCGCCGCCTCCCGTCTCTACCGCCGCCGCCGCTAACAACAAGCGACGCGGCACCGATGCCTCCCTCTTTCCTCTCACCCTTACCACTTTACCCCTCTCATTCTATCTCCATCTCTGTAACTTGTAACTCCCACACTTCCTCTGAAACCCGCCACCGCCGGCTCTGTCGAACCAGTCTGTCTTTTATTATGGCACTTTTGACGATTCGAACTAAAGTTTCGTTTTTCAGGGAACATTGGTAGAAGAACCGCTATGGCGGATCCTTGCCCAACCTATGTAATAAAAGGCTACGAGCATTATTGTTCAACATAATTGCAGTTCCCAACGATGAGGATCTAACATTTATACACCTCTAAATAAAACGTTACCGCGACATCTTTAAAGCACTCATTTACAGCTACTTCCACTTCATCTGTCAGAAATACTTTCCCGCTAAGGTATTTTGTTTGTGTTTTGTAAAAGGTCTGTAGTCTGTTGATGCCAGATCTACCGAATACCCGTAACTCGTTCCCAGTACTCCATTCTAACAGCTTCAGTTTTTACAGCCTTTGCTTTACATACACACGACTTTCACACGCGTAATATAACACAGTTGCTACCAGTACGCTGTTATACAGGGTGATTCATAAATGGTGACCAAAAATGAAACCCCATGTTCTTTGCACAATTTTAGAGAGGGTATGTCCTATAAAAATTTTCCTATAATGCTTCATTAAAAAGATACAGGGTGTTGAAGTTGAATTTCAAAAAATAAAATTTCCCAATTTTTTAAAAAGTAGCACATATATTTTGCTGAAACTTCGCATGTGTAGGCTGCTATGTAAGGCGCGTATTCTACCATAACAATTGAATCGGCTAATCCAGCAGTGGCGCGCGTACCCACATGTCATTGGTTATCGCTCAAGAAAATAACGGGTACGCCAATGATATTTTTTCTTATTTTTTATTTTTTGAATCTTACTTTCATTCGTGAACAAAATGACTCTCTTGATAATTTTCTGTGCGACGCTTATTTGTCGAGTAAGCAATGAATCAGGTAAGTGTTTTAGAGCACAGTTCATGATTTTTAACCAGTCGTTGTTTGGTAGAAAATCGCAATGATACACTTTTATGTCTCCATTGGCCTGAATACACGCACGACATCTTTTTGATATGGAAAATTTATTGTCTTGATAATTTTTTGTACGACGATTATCTTTGTTGTATTTTAGTAAGTAGTAGTCTGGTTTGCCAAGGTTGTCATTAAGTGTCACTTGACGTTTAGGTTAACAAGTTATTATTTTGAATAGGTGTAAGTGGTAAACTTTATAAAATTGCAAAATTTTCTACTCTTTTACTTCTTATAATGGAGTACACCTCAGAAGAGTATGCAGATATAATTTTTATCTACGGATATGCTGATGGAAATGCTCTAGCTGCTTGTCGGGAATATCAACGTAGGTTTCCCACTCGTCGTCAACCTACACCAAGGGTTTTTTCTCGATCGTTTTCAAGACTTCGGCAGTGCGGTATTGGACAACGTCCTGACGCTAGAGCTTATGGTAGAAGACAACATCAACTTGAAGACGAAGAGAGAGTGGTGGATGCAGTGATGGATCAACCTTCTACAAGTACTCGGAGGATTGCCACGCAGTTACAATATTCTCAAAGCTTTGTTTGGAGATCTTTACATCGAGAAGCCTTACATCCATATCATCGGCAGAATGTTCATTGCCTTCTACCTGGAGATAATGTGCATCGACGAGTCTTTTGTGAATGGATTTTGGAAATGAACAATCAAGATATCTTATTCCCTAATCTAATCTGCTGGTCTGACGAATCAACATTTACAAGAAATGGTATTTATAATTCTCATAATGAGCATGTCTGGTCATTGGAAAATCCACATGCAACAAGGACTCGCACTTTTCAACATAGATTTTCCATTAATTTATGGTGTGGTATTTTTAACGGTTCACTGTTCATGGAAGTCCTGCCACAACGTTTAAATGGATCTTCGTACCTAGCGCTCTTAGAAAACCTTGTAGAAAACATTCTAGATGACATTCCACTAGCAACAAGAGGTATAATGTGGTACCAGCATGACGGTGCACCAGCGCATCATAGTCGAAACGTTGTTACATGGCTACATGAACATTATAATGAAAGATGGATTGGCAGAACTGGCCCAATACATTGGCCTGCAAGATCACCGAACTTAAACCCACTTGACTTCTATCTTTGGGGTGATTTTAAGCGACTGGTCTACAGTGAATAAATAAATACACCAGAGCAGCTACAACAACTGATAAATAATACTTTTCGTCATATTCAAGCAACAATGAATCTTCAAGACATTAAATTTTCCATATTAAAAAGATTTCGTGCGTGTATTCAGGCCAATGGAGGCATTTTTGAACATTTATTGTAAACGATAAATTACTATAAGCCTGATAAAAGTGTATCATTGCGATTTTCTACCAAACAACGACTGGTTAAAAATCATGAACTGTGCTATAAAAAACTTACCTGATTCATTGCTTACTCGTAAAATAAGCGTCGTACAGAAAATTATCAGGAGAGTCATTTTGTTCACGAATGAAAGTAAGATTCAAAAAATAAAAAATAAAAATAAATTCATTGGAGTACCCGTTTTTTTCTTGAGGGATAACCAATGACATGTGGGTACGCGCGCCACTGCTGGATTAGCTGATTCAATTGTTATGGTAGAATACGCGCCTTCCATAACAGCCTACACATGCGAAGTTTCAGCAAAATATAAGTGCTACTTTTCAAAAAATTGGGAATTTTTTTTTAATTCAACTTCAACACCCTGTATCTTTTTAATGAAGCATTATAGGAAATTTTTTTATAGGACATATCCTCTCTAAAATTGTTCAAAGAACATGGGGTTTCATTTTTTGTCACCACTTATGAATCACCCTGTATACAGCAACTTTGGACTCTTCAGATATACATTTATTCCTAGCTACGGGGGCCATAGCTCACTACACTTTTTTACCTGTATTTATCCTACTTCACATTCGCTTGCAAATTATAAAATGTTTCTTGTGAAATATTACTTTAAAATGACCTTTCGGAATGTAATGGCGTTTTGTAACTGAGAAATATTTAATTTCGCGACACAAAAAAGGATGCTGTAAGGTTACAGTGATTGTTCTACACCTACACAAAGTATTACCAGAGTGTTATCTTGAACTCATCTTCTTATCTACTGCAACACTGTGCCGTTTAGTCCCAGTAATTGTTCTTAATCTTAGTTTAAAATGGCATTTCGTAATGTAATAGAGTTTTGTAACTGAGAAACATTTATTTTCGTGACGCAAAAAAAATGAAATGTTGTAAGGTCACACTAAATGTTCTATACCTGATTGCTCTGTTTTCTGATTTCTGAATATCCTTCCTCCGAGGTCACTATTCTTGGTGACTTCAATGTCCATAATAAAGAATGGCTAGGATCTTCAAAAACCGATCCACAAGGGAGAACATCGGAGGCCTTTTCAGCAATTCGTTAGCCAATATGGTTCAGCAACCTACTCGCATCCCAACACACAGTTGGATCTCCTTCTTACTACAAAACCTGAATAAGACATCAGTCACCGCCCCCCTTGGTCGCTCAGACCACGGCATGGTCACTGCTTCCTGCGCAATGCAACCCGAGGTCACACAGTCATCACACCCACGTATCGTTTGGCACTACAACTCTGCGAATTGGGACGAAATGCGGGATTACTTTTCCTCATTGCCATGGGCGCCTGTCTGCTTCTCTCATCCTGACCCCTTTGATATCTCACAAAACGTCACCGAAATTATCCAAGCTGGCATGGAATTATTTATTCCACATACACTGAAAACCACTTTAGCCACTCAAAAGCCCTGGTTCTCTAAATCCTGTGACAAGGCCAGACTTGAAGAGG